>PVKA01017244.1:0-16991 GCA_004027165.1 Ctenomys sociabilis
ATCCCCACCACAAAACATAAAAGGGAGATGTGTTGGGAGCTGCTGAAGCTGACGTGGATCCTACGTGGGAGGGCAGGACGAGGACTCATTGCCTACAGCAGTCAGGCTACCTCAGTGTGGAGAAGCACATCTCGCCTGGACATCTTGGGCTGTTAGTCACTAGGCAACCTTGAGTCTTGCAACTTTGTAAGAGTATAAAGGCTCTTACTATTGTTCAAGGTGTCATTTGTGAACCAGGCAGAGGAGTCACCAGTTAACCCAGACCTTGTCTTGTCGTCTATCTTTTCTCCACTCCTGCCATCATTTCTCTGAGGGACAGTGGACCACACTGAGAAAGCAAAGGATCTCTATGGAGCAAACTACTTGACACTTACCATTAAGGAAGGAAAAGTTTATTTAGCTCACAGTTTGTGGAGGTTTCTGTCCATACTCAGCTGGTTCCGAGACTTAGTGGCACAGGGCAGAGGGCAATAGTTCAGGGTGGTAGAAAACAGCAAAACCTCAAGAACAAAAAGGAGGAACAGCAACAACCAGCAGGCCTCTCTCCCTTCCTTACACTGTAGGTAGGCTGCCTGCCACACGCAGGTGTAGCACTCACACCCATAATCCCAGCATTGGATTAGGATTTCATCACAAACTGGAAGCCCACCATGTGACTGCATAAGGGCTTGAGGGGACTTCTAGACACAAACCATAACAAGTAGTTTGAAAGTAATCAATTTATTTTAATGCATAAGTATGTACATTATAATTAATTTAATTCAACAAAGGACACTTTGAGCTCTTATGCATATCAAACACTTTAGAAGCAGTTGGGACATGTATGACATAAAACTTCTTATTCTGTATAGCTTGATTCACTCAAGGAAGGACTGTCAATACCCAATGAATAGGTAGCAAAGTCCACACCACTGAGACTGTCAGACGTGGAAGAACAAGGAGCCCAGGCTCAATAGTGCCAAAGGGAATTACAGCATGACGCACACTGAGAGGGTGGCCCTCATAAGGAGGGACCCTTCAAGCATAGACTTCCAGGAAAGGAAGGTCTCCGAACAGAGCAACAGACTCAGTGATCCCAGCACAAGACCACCCTGCCCCATTTCAAGACCTAATACTTGGGGGTTTTATTGTGGTTGTTTGTTTGCTCGTTTGGGTACCAGGAATCAAATTGGGGACCTTGTGCTTGCCAGACTGGTTCTGTGCCCCTGAGTTATATCCCTGGCCCCTAACACTTGTTTTTAAATGTATTTTTACCACATATATTTTCAGCCTTATTTTCTATAACTAAATGTACCTACTCAAAGAAAAAAACAGTATATAAAAATAGTGTCTCAATTACTTTTCACTCATTGCTGGGACAAGTGCCCAACACTCAAAATGAAGGAAGGAAAGGTTGTTATTTAGCTCAGTTAGTGGAGGTTCTATACTCTGCTGACTTCTGCTGACCAAGGCAAATGGCAGCAGAAAGCAATGAGGAGCAGAGGAGGAGCTGCTGCAGCGTCTGTCAAGTCTCACTGAGAACAGTGATGGTGGCTGCTGCGAAGAGCCAAGCCCCTCTGAAGTGTCAAGCTGCGAGTGGCTCACAGAAGCCCTCCTCACTCCCTTCATGTACCCTCTAAGTGCTGAGTCACTCTGAGGCCAGTCTTGCCCACTAAGGTGGGGCCTATCTGTGCCCTGTGGGGTGGGGTTCCCCACAGCCTAGGGCGTGGAACCACCAGCTGATCCAGCCAAGTTGACATACAATGTGTATCAACCACTACAGATAGTATTTAAGAAAATCTCAGACAGGAAAGGGCATGACAGTGGCATGGATGGGGCCTAAAGGCCAACCAAGACAGGCACATTTGGCTCAGTAAACCTGCTAAATTAAGGAGAGAAAAGTAGCTTAATTACTCCCTCCAGCAGAGCTGTGGGTTTCTCTAAGTGACCACAGAAGCAGCAGTTTTACCCAGTGGCGTGGTGAGGAATTATGGCAGGCAGCTGTAGTTTTCAACTCAGGCTTCCTGCTGGAACCACCTGGGGACATAGACAAAAGCAGAATCACACTGAGTTGGACCTCAAACCATTTAGAGCAGACACCTCCAGGCGGGGGCCCAAGCATTAGCATTCTAAAACACTTGCTGTACAAATTCACATGTGGCACCAGACTCAGAACCACGAGGCAGGGACAGTGGCTCCACAAGGTGAGCCTGGGTGGGCTTCTTTGTGAGCTCGAATCCAGCACAGTGACTATGGTCCACCAAGGTCTTGGCAGGTGAAGACCGCAAGATTTGAGGAATTTCATAGTACTGGTCGCCAGCACAGCTTTTATGACCAAAAAGGTTCTCTGTGGGCTTCCTCCCATAAAGAATAGACACAATAATATCTATTCCAGAACTTTCAGTTTTAAAACTTTCATTTGAGAGCTTAGGACAGTACATCTTTTTTTTTTTTTCATGCTTCTTGTTTATACAGATGAACTTGTTCTATGATTTTAGTTTTCCATAAATAAAACTGCAAATACAAGCAAGCTCTGCACCCTCACTCACCAAAGAGAACCCTACGATTTCTTCCATGGCCTGCCTCCAGCCCCCGTGGCTCACCAAGAGTGTACAGCTGTCCACGGCTCTGGTACATGCATCCTCCAGCACACACTAATGCCTCACTGTGCTCACTGCATTCCTTGAGTGTTTGCTAACCTCAGAACCAAGTTGCAATATGCTTATTATTTCTTCTTCTGCACACAAGAGTCCTGTGAAGGTAGGTGCACTGCTTTATCTACTGTTTTACAAATTGGAACCTTAAGGCCTAGAGAAAATAAGAAAGCTGGCCAAAAGTATGTTTCAGTACATGATGAGTCGGGATTTAAACACAGTTTCTGAGCCAGGAGGTCTAGCAGCCTCTGGGGTTTACCCTGCTGTCCACAAGACAAGCAGAGGGTGCTGGGAGCAAGCTGTCACTCTCCAGGCTCGCGGTGTGCCTCTTGCAAGTGCACCGAGGCCCACCATCTCTGCTCGGGCTCAATTCCAGACAAGTCTGGTGAGCCACAAGGCTCGGCATTGCATCTTCAGGCGCGAGGTGCTCTGCTGCCAGATCCAAAGGTCGCATGACAGCGTTTCCAGAAGTGTGCTGCCTTCACTCCCAGCTCCTTTCTAATACAAACACAGTTTTATTGAAGCAGAAAGTGATTATCAAATCAGGAAAATTTGTGTCTTTCCTGATGTCATCACGCTCCATAGAGACAAAAACAAAAGAGAAAGATATGGTTAAGAATGGGCAAGATTTTTGGCTACACAAAGTAAACTCAGTAATTTTTTAGAAGAAAACTTGACATATTTATTTTCAGTATGTAACAGTTGTGTGACTTCTGTGTCCTTCTGTGACTTCTGGTACACCTTCTGTGTACCAGGGCAGTGGACAGCTACACCCCTCTCTTGGCCCACCTGCAAGGGGCACACTGTGAACCTAGAAGGACACTTTCATCTCTAAGGCAGAAAATCTGAATCTTTAAGAAAGTGCAGCAGCAAGGCCAGGCTGCCCACCGGGAGGGAGCAGAGACGAGACCCTGGCCCACCGTCTATGCCCAGCGTTGCCCTGTCGTCCTCTGCAGCCAGTGGAACGCTGCTCACTGACATAACCAGAGTCCTCCTGTTCCTTTTCCTTGGGGAAGAAATGAAGCAAAGCTTTGGGTAAGAGATTTTCTGTAAGCATCTTGGAAACTCACCTAACATAAGCTGCTTGTGCCACAGTTACTTTCTCATGAAGATTCACCGCAAGCTGAATTGAATTCCATCTAAAGAGAAGACACTTTCAATAATGGCGGGGTTACAATGCAGCCGGGTGCCAGGTAACGATGTTTTCAGCAGGGCTGACCTCAGGCAGCGCACGGTCCGTGAGATCCAACCTCTGACACTGTGGCTGCATGTTTTCTGTAAGCACCATTATGTTGTTCACTTGGAGACCACAGTCGCCTGTAGTTTCTGTCCTCATTTTCCAGAATCTTCCCATCACTGAGAAATGCAGAATCACTCAAAAAGCCTAACTACTCACGTGTGTTTGGGGCCTGTGTAGTACAGGGATACACATAAAAAGCAGGTGTCTTAGCTAAAAGATTTAGGCAAAGTGCCAGCACCTGTAAATGAAACTCCCGCCACAATAGCACAGTGAGCAGAAGTACCACTTCCATGAGGCACGGCTGCGCTTGGCTGCTTCCTCCCATCACTCAGCAGCGATACTACAGTGCGGGGACGTCAGGCGTGCCCACCCCGGTGGAGAAGGCCGCCTGGTGCTGCTTCTCCAGGAAGGGCCTTTTTCAAGGCCCAAAAGACTGCAGCTTCCCATCGCTCATAATAAGGAAAGTCGTCCTGCAATGTTTTTGCCTATGCCAGAAAGATTGTCAGGTTCAGTGCTGACTCTTCTGTATTTTTATCAACAGGGATAGCATACTGTTTTTCAAATTGATTTTCATAGTATTAAAAAACCTTTCCCAGGGGCTGGAGGGATAACTCAGTAGAATAAGTGCTTCCCTGGCAAGCACAAGGGCCTGAGTTCAATCCCCGGTTCTACAAGAAAAAAAAACAAAAACAAAAACTTTTCCCCCTTTATTATAAAGCAATACTTATTCAAGGTTGAAAATACAGCATGCTGGGCTGGGGAGATAGCTCAGTAGAATAAATGCTTTCCTGGCAAGTGCAGGGGCCTGAGTTCAATCCCCAGTTCCGCCAAAAAAAAAAAAAAAAAAAAAAAACGAAAAGAAAAGAAAATACAGCATGCTGAAAACAGATATTGATAGGTTCTGGCTCTGGTATGAATTCTTAAAATCATTATGGTGATCATCTAATATAGCCCTTAAAACCAAAGCCGTTCTTCCCAAGACCACCTCCCCCTTCTTCTCCAACTCAGCCTAGGATACAGCTTCTTTCACCCCTCCAGCTGGCTCAGACCCAGAGGTCTGACCCCCAATCAGCTCCTCAGGTGTATCTAAACATCCCCCTCAAACTCCACCCCTGGCAAAAGGCCATAAAAGCCTCAGCCTCCCTTTGTTCCAATTGAGAGAATTCCTTATCTTCCCCAGATTCTCTCCATGTCCTCAAAGAAAATAAAGCCCCTCTCCTTCCTTCCTTCCTTCTGCCGGTTTCTCTGCTGTTCTGTGAGCCTACAAGCCTATCTTCTGTGCCACAGTGACCTTGAGACTTCTTTCCTTTGTAGTGGAAGGTAATATTCCATGGTAAGTACAAGGTGTGGTGGGCACTGCAGTGCATGTTTAACTTTCTAACAATTGCTCTTCCCCAAAGTGCAATAACCATGAAAGGTCAGCATTCTGAATGAGTGGGGCATCAAGGCAGCTTCCACAAACTAATAAAGACACTCAGGAAAGAGGACTCCAGAACCGCTCCAGAGACTCACAGAATGGGTGGGGAAAGTGCGCTCACAGCACTGGGGCATTCTGAGGGTTCATGGTAGTGGGTCATTTGCTATAAATCAGGTTTAAACATCTGCACACAGCTCAGCTGGTGTCTGTCACCCGGTACATAGGAAACCGGGTTTGTGGGATTCACCACTTTGGACAGGAGTTGTTGGGCCTGATGGTCTCTGGGCGACTCCTCGCTCAGCCTGCTTCCTTCACAGGCCCCACGGACCCCAGCCGAGCTGGACCTGCGGGGCATCAGCATCCAGGATGCAGAGTCCTGTGGAAGCTCTGGGTGCTCAGGCTGTGCCACAGCAGGATCTCAGGCCCGGACTCCATGCCCTGGAGAGGCTGCCGCAACTCCTGCAACTGCACCTGGATGGGGAACCCTGGAGCTACACCTGTGAGCTTCTGTGGTCTGAGGATGTGGTCATGGGGACACAGGAATGGTCAGGGGACACGGACAGGGATACACACAGATGGGACATGGATAGGGACTCTGAGGTCAAGTAATGGGTGCTTGGATGCCCGGCTCTGCTGTGAATAGGATTGGCTGTCACTGAGAGAAGAAAATAGAAACCATGGCCTCCAGGGAGCTGCTACTCACTCCAAGGGCTTTTGTGCATAAAGCCAGGTGAACGAAAATGCCAAGTGGCATCACTGTGTGGCCATTTCCTCCGGCCCAGGCTGTGGAGGCTTCTGGCCACCAGCGGTCACAGCCCGTGGCTCTGGCCCTTGCCGTCAGAGCACAGCAGGGAAAGGCGGTGTGTCCTGCTGCCTCCCTGGGTACCCTGGTGTGCAGACCAAGCCATAATAGGTGGCCTTAAGACAGCGCAAGCCCAGGCTTCTGCAAAGGACACAGGCATGGCCTGCCCTCCTCCCTCTGGTCACCAGCTATGGCCACCAGGCACCTCTGTCTTCAGAGAGGCCAACTGGCTAGCCTGACAAGGATTACCTCTTGGTTAGGGGACAGAGGCTTTTACGTGATAGTCTTACCAACACTGGAGGGACACCAGAAAGGGAAGTGCAAGTGGCACCTCAAACCCACGATGTCACACGGGCCTTCCTGCAGAGCTGTGCAGTGACCAATGTCCCCTCCTCTGAGTTGCTATCTGTCCTGCCTACCTCTCTGTGGCCAAGTGGTCAGCGTGGCCTGCACATGGGGCTGCAGCCTAGCATGTTTCTATCAATCCAGCATGTGATTACATTTGAAATCTGATGCAAAAGCAGTTTCTGTCCTCATTAGCAACATTTATCCACTGTGGTACTTAGTAGTTTTCCTTAAAAATCTCCCTAATGGCAGAGAAAGTAGACAGAGGGGATCTATGAGGATCCCAGGACACAGAACCTGCCCCAGTGTCCCATTGCAACTTGGCTTTTCAGGAAGCCTTTGAGTCTTGCTTTCTCCATGTACTTTCCTCCTCCAAAGTTGACACTGCCTGCAGACAGCCTGCTCCCCCAGGGCTTACCTGCTCCCTGGCACACTGGCGTGTACTCCTGCTGCACAGAAGGCAGAGAAGGGAGGGAGTTCTTAGGTGCTTCTGCGTGGGATTTCGGCTCCTTTTAATGTGTTAGCTCTGTAGTTTGCTCTAAAAAAGACCGATGCTGGGTGATTTATAATGCTGTACAGCCACTGATGCTAGGTGAATATTTATTTATACTCAGAATTCCCAGGCTATAGGAGTTCTTCAGAAAGAATCCAGTCATTTACTCATGAAGTTCAGTCTTTTTTTGGGGAACAGAATCTTGCTCAGTCACTAACTTGCCCACTAACTTAAACTTGTGCTCCTCCTGCCTCAGTCTCCCAGGTGCTGCGGTTACAGGCATGAGCTACCACATACCCTGAAGGAACTCAGTCTAATAAGGCGGAATGATGGTTAGACTTCACACTCAGGAAGATGCAGGACTGGATCTTGATTGTACCTGGGTTTTTGTTTTGTTGTTAGTTGCTCGCACTCCTGGTGGTCTGTGTCAGGTATTTTGTCTCAGCAACAAGAAAAGTAACGAGAACAAGCAGCAGTCCAGTGAAGCATCTGCATTCATCTTCCTGGAAAACTGTAATAAAATGTCACAGCTCAGCAACTGAAGTCCCTTCCCATGAGTGAAGCCCAAGAGCAAGGCCCCTGTGCCACTTTCCGCAAGGGCTCGCCCTGGCTCGCGGGCTTTGCCAGCAGCGGCCCCTTCTCCCTGTGCTCCCAGAGGGCCTGCGGGTCTCCCCCTCTTGCATAGTCTCACTCAGTGAGAATCCCTCCCTCATAACTGCCTGTCTTAGTTACCTTTCTCATTGCTGGGACAAAATAACCAACACCCAGAGGCGAAGGAGGAAAGGCTTATTCAGCTCACAGGTTGTAGAGATTTCAGTCCGTAACTGGAAGGCTCCGAGGCAGGCTGCAGCACAGGAGAGACAGTCCATGGCGGACAGAAGGCAGGAGACCAACAAAGGGCGAAGAAGCAAGCGACAACAGCAACCCTCTTTTGGTCCTTAGGGAGGCAGGCACTTGCCACTGGGGTGGACCTTCGCATCCACACCCAGAGCTATGCCAAATGAATCAGTGGACTAATAGAGTAATCACACACCCTTCATCTCAGATCACATGCTTAATCCCAGCGTAACACATGCCAACTACCTCTTATGAGTGTGAAGCTTTGGGATGTGGGAAATCTAGACATGAACCATAACATCTTGTTTTTTGGTGGTACCAGGGATTAAACTCAGGACCTTGCACTTGCCAGGCAAGCACTTATTCCACTGAACTATCTCTCAGCCCTCATAACATCTTTTTTTAAATTTTTGATGTATTTAGTATAGGATCTACAGGGTCTCACTACACAGACCAGATTTGTAGTGATCCTTTTGTTTTCAGCCTTCCAAGTGCTGGGACTACTGAGCCTGCCTAAGCAAACGCTTCAGTCCACTGAGCTATCTGACCAGCCCTTGTAACATCTTATATAAGCTTAACTACCTCGTATATTGGCTTCCTGTCCAAGGACAAAATATATGACCTTCACAACATAAGAAAAGAGAACTTTATTTTGGCTCTCAGTTTCAAGGGGATCAGTCCGTGGTAGGCTGCTCCAAGGCAGAAACAGCACATGGGGGCCTAGAAGAGGACAGCCACACACCCAGGAACAGCCACGAAGCAGAGAAGAGGAGGCGCTGTGGAGGAGAACCCACCCTTCCAGGTCAGGACCCCAGGCCCCACCCGCCTCCTAAGAGCGCATCCAACTATGAACTTGGCCATGGATTGATTAATCAACTAATAAGCACAGCCCTTGTTATCCAATCACTTTTGAAAAGCCTAGCTTTAGAACATAATGAGATGTTTGGAGGACAGTTTAAACCTAAACCATAACACTTCACTAAGGTCCTATCTCCAAACACTACCACACCCAGGGCGAGGCCCCCAGTACATGAATTTGGGGGAGCACAGTGCAGCCCACAGCAGCATCTATGCACCTATCTGGCCATCCAAATTTCTGGCTCTATAGCAAACTGTAAAGCTCGGTTGTGTGTGGCCACTCGTGTGCACTTAGGCTACCTCCTCACCGGGAAGCAGCCCGGGCCAGGCGGCAGCTGGAAGGAAGGCTGCTGACACGCGGGTGCCTCCTCGAAGCCCCCAAAGGTGGCTATGGGCCGAGGGTCTGTGCAGCTGGAGAGGAAGAGTGAGTGCCCTGGCACTGGATCCCACATGGTGCCCAGAGGACCGCTTGGGAGCTCCACTTCCCCAGATACATTGTTCCCGTGTTACCCCTGCGTATGCTTCCTCATCCATAAAATGATGACAGTAGGACCGCAGTTACACCTATGTGGAAGGAAAGCCTCTTAAGGCCCCAGGAAGTGTGAATGGCCCTTTCCACACTGAGCGCTTGTGCCACGCCCCAATCAAGAGCACCTGATCCTAGAGGTAAATGAGCCCTAGGGCTATGCATGCACAGCCCTGTCCTCACTGAAGTCCCTTCTCTCCCTTCTGGGAGCGGCTCACATTGCAAGTCACATCTGCCTTGACCCACAGGAGTGGGAACCAAGCTGCTGCTGGGTCCTGCCCCTCTGGCTGCCTCGTTGGCACGTCTGCACTGGCCGCTGGGAGGCCCCGATCCTTCCCTGTTCAGGGCTAGTCTCCGTCCTACTCCTCAGAATGTCCTCCCTGGGTGGAACCCTGAAACTGTGAACAGAAGGTGCTGTCTTCTGCTCAGGCATGCTCATTGGTTTCCAGGGAGACTACTGCTGTCATCTGAACTGGGATTGTCCTGAGAGATCAGCCTTAGCTTGTGCTCAGAGTTGCCCAAAATTGCAGGTTCTGAAAGGTCTCACAGGAGTCACACGTTGCCGTCCCACAGAGCACAGCACAGAGGGAAATGTATGCTTGCTTTCACCTAGTGTGGGCTTTCTGAAGCACCTTTGCAAAGGGCTTGCCAGTGTCCAAATCAGCCGTTGCACCCGTGAGTGTCCAGTCTTACGTGTACACATGCGCGCACGCCCGTGTGTGTGTGTGTGTGTGTGTGTGTGTCTCCTTGGAAGTCTAGGCATTTGGGAGAGCATTACCTTCAAGTTGATCCCAGAAAAGTTCACCTTTCTCACAGCTGCTTTTTCCTTTTTTTTTTTTTTTTTTTTGCAGAACCGGGGATTGAACTCAGGCCCTTGAGCTTGCCAGGGAAGCACTTATTCCACTGAGCCATCTCCCCAGCCCCTGCTCTTTCCTTTGCCTGTTCATTGGGACCCCTCATCACAGAGCATCTTAGGGTCCTGGTGTTGGCCCACAGTCCTGGTCTTTTCCTCACAAAACAGACACTGGTGTAGGAGGGGGTGTTCTCTCATGCTTTTTGCATTCAGATTACTTGCATTTCACCAGCACTGAAAATCTGAATTTTAAAAAGAGAGTGAATCTGAATTTGTAGATATTTGAGAGCTCTATTTTGCCAGGGGTCACGGTTCACTTATGTCATGCATCACCTAGTCCATGTGATACTCTGCATGACATGATCACCAGCTTTATGCCACCCCAAAACCCAGGATTTGCCACCCCACACTCCTAATGGTGCACTCAACACGAATACTTTGATTCTTGGCACATTACCAGCCCCAAATCCTGGGAAAGCTGAAGTTGCCCAAGCACAGTCTTGGGACAATAAGCTTGATGGGAGCATCACGGGGCTGATCTTGGCTGATCTCGAAGCTCGGAGCTTGCACCACCTCTGAGCATGGGCAGTGCCTGTAGACAGCACCTGTTTTTAGACAGAGGAGCACCAGCGTAATGACTCTCCCTACCATTGTCCTCTCTGAGGCAAGATACTGCTTTAATATTCTTGATGAACTTCCACAAAACACTGTTCTTGAGAAATGCAGCAGAGAGGGCTGGATTTCATGCTGTGGGGAGTTACTTTTTTCACTGCTGAGCCAAATCCCTGACGCCCAAAATTAAGACAGTTTTAGTTTGGCTCACACTGAGGTGTCAGTCCCTAGCTGACTCTAAGGCAGGGTGGCGTGGCAGAAGGACGTCAGAGAGAAGAAGCAGTCTACAGCAGGCGGAAGGCAGTGAGTAATACAGTAGCCAAGAGGCAACAAGTGACAAGGCTTTTACTGTCCAGCACACCTTGTCCAGGGACACCGCCCCTGGGACATGGCTTTCACACCCTCCACCTGGCACCCTTAATCCTATCACTGCACCAGAAATCAATCCCAGTGTCACATATTCTAGGCCTGGCCACCTCTGAAGGACCTCACTTATGACTACATGACGCTTTGGAGGGACATGGACAAGCCAAACAGGCGGATTCAGCTTTCAAAGCTGTCCCTGGCAGATGCCTGCGGTACGGGGTGCTTTCAATCTGGTCTGTCTCAGAAATGGAAAGCAATGTTGAGCTGCACAGCCCCAGGCACACTGCCAGCATGCTGCCGGCCACGCACGGCTCCCTGCAGTCTCCAGCCCTGGGTTTATGCCAGCTGTGGTGCAGCCCCTTTATTTAGGACTTGCCAGCCACTTTTAAAATAATCACAAACGTCCCTGAAAATTCTTTGAAAGGACAATAAATTTCCAAGAGTTATACTAAACATGACTCATGATGATGATTCGTGAAAGTGTAATAAATCCCCAGATAGGGTGATTTTACTTGATCAAAGATTCCAAGTGGTAGTGATGGAGAAGAGAGAGGAGACAGTTGTTTTTGAAACAATAACTGAGAATTCCCTTAAACTAGTAGCTGATAATTCCCTTAAACTAATGCCAAGTGCCATAGCTCTAGAATGAATACCCCCAGCTACATCATGGCATATCATACTTCAACTTGACAAAAGTCAAAATAAAAGAAAAAACTCTTAGCTGGGTGTTGCATGCTGTGAGTTGGTGCCGAAAGAATCAACAAGGAGACCCGATGATAGCTTCAGCATCTCACTGAGACCAGTCTAGGTGAGCCCAGGGCTGCAGAAACATCTCACATTTAGTGAGGGCCAAAGGCCGGCTAAGGAACGTGCATTACTTCTTTTGTGAACACTAACACCTCTCTCTACTGACTTCAACATTTACCTAACTCGAAGTTCACTCAGTGCTAGCCATTAAGATCCCAAGCAAGGAATGAAACAACCAACAGGGGGCCAGCAGGAGAAGCTTTGAACTCTAGCTTTCCAGAATTTACAAGGGAGACAACAGTTCTCCTAGGGCTCTGTCTAGACATTAGGCTTTTGTCTCATATCTATATTTCCCCAATTTTTTTTTTTGTCTTTTTGAGACAGGGTCTCGCTATGCAGTTCAGGCTGGCTTTAAGCTCACTTTGTAGCTCAGGCTGGTCTCGAACTCACAACAATCCTCCTGCCTCAGCCTCCCGAGTGCTGGGATTACAGGCATGCGCCACCACGCCCGGCCCCAATTTTGTTTTTATGCTGAAATTTTTTAAAGTATCTGGGCAAGGGCTGCAGATTTTTTTTTTGTTTTTTGGTGGAACTGGAGATTGAACTCATTCCTTTACTCTTGCCATGGAAGCGCTTATTCCACTGAGCCATCTCCCTGGTCCCTTGGATGGTAGATTTTTTATCTGTGGCTTATTGCCAGATTTGTCACCAGGCTAAGAATATACAAACAGTACAGAGACAACATAGACAAATCATTGCTATGCTCCCACTAAACCATGGATTAACATGGAAAGTATTAAGGTTTTCAATGCCATTGGAGATACTTTGTAACAGAGTAGTACCAGACAATTCTGACAATTGTTTTACCAAAGTATCAATATGTTGCTGAAGAGACAGGATCTCAGAAGTAATATTACCATAATACAACAAATGCCTTTTTACATTTTCCCATGGGAAATGAGTTTGATTCCATGGAATGGAAGTTATACAGAATGAAAAGGTATTCTAATCACATTTTAAATGAAGTTGACGTTGTAGATTAACAACTTGATCTCCTAATGTTGCAGGCAGCAGAATTAGATAGAAATATTTTTAGGTAGTCAGGCAGGGCCAGGCCCTGGAAAGAGATAAGGATGTCTTCAACTCTGGGAATGACTGGAGGCTCCTGCTGTGAACTGGACCTAAAGGCCAAACAAATGTTAAAAGTATCCATGCCCACTTACTATGTGACTCCCTTCCCCATTTGGCCCTGGGCCTAAACAATTTTACCTGAGCAATGGTGCTTGTAATCCCATTGGTTGACCATAGTTTTGTCCCACCAGACATCCACCTAAGCGAGACCCCGTCTCAGCGTTAGTCCTACATGGTTTTGCCCTATAAAGATACCTGGAAAGAGGCAGCTTCCTGGGCAACCCGCACGGGACTCCCTTCTATCCCTCTCCGACAGAAACTTTTCTACCCAATAAAGTTTTTTCCTCAACCTCCATTTGTTCCTAAAATTCATTCTTTGGTTTTAGGGAACACGAACTCATGCAGGTCAGGCTGGGAGTTTTGCTTCCCTGTATCAGCAGCATAACAGCTTGTGTTAAATCATGTATCTTGGTATTTAACTCTTGAGAAGTCCGTAATTGTTCGAGTCCTTGCCCCACTCCCACACGAAGCGAGCAGTTCGTACACCTTGGCTCAATGCTACTCCGGCTATAGCAGCTGTGACTGTGACTGCTATTATTCCTAAAATTATGGCTATCATGAGTTCAGTCGTTCTTTTTGTTCTCTTCTTAACACCTCCAGCGAATGTTGGAACAGCATCACGGAAGGGGAGTCTTGCTGATACAGGGAAGGAAAACTCCCAGCCTGACCTGCATGAGTTCGTGTTCTCTAAAACCGAGGAATGAATTTTAGGAACAAACGGAGGTTGAGGAGAAAACTTTATTGGAAAGAAAAGCTTCTGTCAGAGAGGGGCAGAAGGGGGACCTGAGTAGGTTGCCCGGGGAAGCTGTCTCCTTTAGGAACTTTTACAGGGCAAAACCATTCAGGGCGAAGATGGAGAGAATGGGAACTCGCTTAGGTGGATGTGAGGTGGGACAAAACTATGGTCAACCAATGGGATTACAAGCACCATTGCTCAGGTAAAATTGATTAGGCCCAGGACCAAATGGGGAAGGGAGTCACAGAGTAAGTGGGCATGGATATGGGACAGGGTCTCTTCCTGTTGGGGGTTGGATTATGGGACAGGGTCTCTTCCCATTGGAGGTTGGGTTAGTGACTCACTTGGGTCTTTCGGATACCTGTTTAGAGTATCAATCCCAGGTGCTACTCTTAGCATTTGTTTGGCCTTTAGGTCTGGCTCACAGCAGCAGGAACATCTGTTCCCCCCAGAGTTGTCCCTCCCAGAGTTGCAAGATGTCTTGTCTCCTGTATTATCTGTTTTGAGAGCCTGACTCTGTCTGATTCCCTATAATATTTCTAGCTAACTCAGCTGCCTACATCATTGCCACAGGTGTTGTAGTTGTACAGGAAGCCAAGTTCTGGTCCTTGCCTTAAGAATATAAATACTATCCCTGGAAAAATTAAGGCTAATAGAAGAATTTAGACATGTATATAAACAAGACATGTGATGCTGTAGTTAGAAGGATTCCAATAACTAGGTCCCGCAAGCAACAGGTAAAGGAGGTGAATACATGCCCGAGCAAAATGCACTGTGTTCCTTTTAAATTTTAGATGTAAACGGAAGAGAATCACTTCCTCCATAAGTAACCTTTCCATGCTGACATTTGTTTTTAAGAGGTGACTAACTTCCAAATATGATGTTGAATTGGTCCTCTAGAAACATGAGGGACACTAGGGGACATTCCTCCTTCATGCCACATTATTGTATCACTGGCATTTTTTTAGTGCTAGCATAAATCTCATCACTGACATTCCATTCCATCTTAACTCCCTTGCTTCTGCCTTCCAGGCTCAGCCATAAGGGCTCCAATCTATGACAGTTCCACAGGAAGTATTAACCAGTAACCAGGCTGCTTCTCCTCTGCAGACTTCCCAATGCACGCAGCCACTGAGCTAAGCAGCATTGGTATTCTGCTGGGTGGCAGATCTGCCGGTGGAAACGTTCCATCAGCAGGTATGCCTTTAAAATTTCTTCTCTGGAAAAGAGAAAGTCCCTTTTTTCCTCCCTTGCCCCCCCCCCCCATGCTAATTATTTACTATAGATAAGGAGTGAGCTCCATTCACAATACAAATAGGCCAGCCTTCTACTCCAATTCTACAGAATGGAATTCTGGTTCCTTCTCCTGCTGTCATGGCACTGCTGGCCCCTGGGCATCTCGGGGCCAGGCAGCCAGGAGCTTTCATTAACATAGATGTGTATAGTAGCGTCCCACCAGTGAACTCCCCTACTGAGTGGTGGATTTGGAATGTAAGCCCAATAACTAAAATACCTTTAATACTTACTAGCAGTGACATCAAAGCCACCATAGCAAGAATAAGTTGGTACTATTTTCTTCATGGCTTGTTCTTTCAAGCACCCTCTCACCTTCCTGTGCAAGTTATTTGATTTGTCCCCAGGTAGGTAATGGGGCTTGCTGGGTTTTAGGAAGTGGCCTTCTCAATGATGTTTTTTTAACGTTAGTTTTTTCTTTTCTTTTCTTTCTTTTTTTTGGGCAGAACCAGGGATTGATTTCAGGCCCTAGCACTTGACAGGGAAGCGCTTATTCCACTGAACCATCTCCTCAGCCCCAGATTAGTCTTTTCATTTCATCAATTGGAGGAGCTGTGTCAGAATGCTTACATTTATTCATTTTCTGGGTTTATTTGTTGAGCCAGAACCTAAATTACTTCTCCAGTATGTGTAATGACATAAGAAAAATGTCTTATCCATCTCAGGATAGCTCCTGGAACCCACTGATCAATATCATTTAAAAAGAAAATGGGCTGTTGCAAAGGAACACTGACTTCCTTTGTCCAGTGACGGTCTGCAGCAGATCTGTCTGGCAGTTGTTTTATTTTTTTAAATAATGTAAATAGAGCTTTCTGAACAGTTAATCTAGGTGTACACACGTGTGTTCCCACACCATTTCTCCCTTTTCGTTCAATGAACACTTCCTTTAAGCTTCTATTAGCTCATTTTATAATCATCCATGGATTTTTAGTATTTAAATCCCTATAGAATGTTAACAGACGAAAGTTACATAATTTTACACAGAAGTTTAAAAATCAAAACCTTATACAACATTGTAGTAAGATAATCTGGGTGACATTTTGTGAAACACTTATATTTTCGTTTTGACAAACATACTTTTAATAAACCATCTCTACCTCATTGTATCAGTCAGGGTCTTACTGGAGGGACAGATAACACAAGATGTACAAATGCACAAAAAATTGGGGTCAGGGAGATGGCTCAGTCAAATAAGCGCTTCCCTGGAAGTGCAAGGGCCTGAGTTCAATCCCTGGTTCTGCCAAAAAAAAAATTACAAGACCGGCTTACGATGGTCAGCTGTGGAGTCGGATGAGGAAGCCTGCAGAGGGCGTCTGCAGTTCACTTCAGTGCTCTGTGCCACTCTCTCTGTTGGCTGATGGGTCTGTGACAGGAGGCTGAGAATCTGTGGTAGACGCTGCAGAGTCTGCAGAGGAAGCTGAAGGGCCCAAGCCCGAGGCTGAAGCATCTGCCCTGGAAGCCAGGAGGTGAAGTCCAAGCTGACTGGGAAGACTGAAGCTTCTCGAGGAAGTGGAGCACCGACTCCACCCTCAGCCCCTTCAGAGGCCCTTTCTGTGCTCAGTCACTCTGAGGCCTGGCCCCTGCGTCCGAGGGTGGGCCCCAGGGCGCAGAGTGGCAGAGTGAGGGACTGCACGGCCGATCCGGCCCCATTGGCACAATGTATGAACCCCTGCACTTATGCATAAAACATTTTCATCTAATTAGTCATCCTTAAATAGAATGTACATCATACGTTTTTGTTAAAGGCAGAAGTTTGAATCTGAGAAAAAGTCTTATCCCAGTAAGCAATCTTTATTTTACCTTTTGAAAGACCTGTACACCTGGAATCATAATACACTTAATGCACCATGAGATTAACAATAGTGAATTGCCATACTCATAGGAAGACTTTGTTTCTTAATTTAGTTTTGTACCAAAGCCATCTTTAAAGAAAAAACCTTATTGTAATTTTTTTTTGAAAAACTTTATCTTTTATCCAATGACCTATATTGAGAGTTGTCTCCTATGTTGAGATTATTAGGAGCTTCTAATTAATGAATAAA
>PVKA01017244.1:17091-46271 GCA_004027165.1 Ctenomys sociabilis
TTTTTTTTTTTTTTTTTTTTTTTTTTTTTTTTTTTTTTTCTTTTTGAGACAGGGTCTCACTGCAGTTCAGGCTGGCCTTAAGCTCACTTTGTAGTTCAGGCTAGTCTCGAACTAACAACAATCCTCCTGCCTCAGCCTCCCAAGTGCTGGGATTACAGGCCTGTGCCACCATGCCCGGCTTCAAATTGTTTTTTTTGTTGTTGTTGTTTTGTTTTGTTTTTGTTTTTCAGAACTGGGGGTTGAATTCAGGGCCTTGCGCTTGCCAGGCAAGCATTTACTCTACTAAGCTACTGTTGTAGGCAGCTTGAGTTAGATAGAAATATTATAGGCAGTCAGAGAAGGCCAAGCCCTCAAAGGAAATAACAGCCAGATGCCTTACAACTGTGGGAGGGATGGATGCTCTTGCTGTAAACTAGACCTAAAGACTGGCATCCAGGATTGCTCATTACTCAGGAAGAATCATTGTCTGAAGGCCACCAGATAAGGTCCTGTTTCACATTCATGTCCACTTGCTACCCCATTTGGTCCTGGGCCTAATCAGTTTTACCTGAGCAATAGTGCTTGTAATCCCATTGATTGACCATAGTTTTGTCCCACCCCACATCCACCTAAGTGAGTTCCTATTTTCTACACTATAAAAGTTACTGGAGGAGACAGCTTCCTGGGGACTACCGGCTCGGGCCTCCCTTCTGTCCCTCTCTCGGACAGGAGCTTTCCTTCCTTCAGTAAATACATTCTGCTCATAACCTCTGTCATGAGCAGAACAGTGGAGGGGTATCAGAGTGTACCCTCAGACTGTACCTTGAAGCCAGATCTGAAGAAGTTAACAGTGAAGAGGCTAGATCCATCCGAGATCAGTTTTTCTCCCTGTATCACCATCTCCCTGGCCCCTTCAAATTGTATTTAGAACAAATTAACCAAAAAGAAAAAGAGAGGAACAGCTATTCATTGAAAGACACACAAACACATGAATACACAGACACATAAACATCCTTATAAAACCAAGGAGAGCTCACCCCAACTAACTATACATGCTGATGCCTGTGAACCAAGCAACTGCTCTGAATTTAACAAAGTGTAATAGAAGGGTCACACTCCAAAGGCCTGCCATTCGGGTCTTCTAAACATGTACTTTTTGTCATGACATACCAGCTATTACTATACTGCCATTTTTTAAAGGGTAGTAAATGAAAAATAAGACAAAAAAAGTCACAAGACAGTCATGCTACAATGCTACTATGCTATAAACAGATGGATTTCTAAATATCTATGTAGGGGCTGGGGAGACGGCTCAGTGGAGTAAGTGCTTCCCTGGCAAGCACAAGGGCCTGAGTTCAATCCCCAGTTCTGCTAAAAAAAAAAAAAAAATAATAATAATAAATAAATAAATATCTATGTAAATATATGTAAGTGTTCATTCCTATTTTTTTATTTTTTCTTCTTCATATTCTGTATGGACTTAGAGTTTAGTATCTCAATACTTGATGGAAAATACATGTTCCATGTTATGCCTATGATGTCTGATATTTAGACTAGTAGTGTGGGTAAACTGAACTGCATATGTGGCAGGGTAATAATAAACTTCTCTTCTGGAAGGTTAACAACCTAAGTTTGCAGATCAAAAATTGGAGAAAAAGAAAGGCTGCAAGGTCAGCCAACATTTTGGCCCTAGCCTTTCAAGGTCAGTGAAAACTCAGGACATAGGAGAACTTGTACTGTAATATCATGGAACTCAGTTGTGCCCCAAATTTTCCGATCAAAGAGATTATGGAGCCATAGAGGAATGAGATCAATGATGTATAGTGTGCCTAAGGAGAGTCACATGGAGAGAAAACTTTCTCTCAGGCTCTCACAGAGAGCAAATTGGTCAAGCAATGGCTATGACTCATCCACAAGGCTGACACTGACAAGGGATCTACAAAGAGCAGTACAGGGTGACAGGATAAACCCTGAGGGTACCTGACTGACCTTATCTGATACAAAAGTTATATTTTTTGTTACATAGATCTTGCTTTAACTTAGTCTTAACCATCCAGCAGAAAAGTATAAAAATTGAGGTATATAAAGGAAAATTATATTAATATAATGAGCTGTGAATGGCTCAAGTCAACAACTTTTGTGGATAACTCACTTCTATTGTGGACTGCTGATCTGTGTTGGACTGTTTTATTAAAAAAATATATAAAATTAACCATCCATGTTTTGAATATCTGTAACATATGTGTCATTGTATGTTACCCTGTTTATGTCATTTATTCTGTTTGTCTTAGCTTCTATTTTTCACTCAAGTTAAAATACAAATAAATAAATTAAAAATAATAAAAATAATAAAATCAAGGAGGGGCTGGGGAGATGGCTCAGTAGAGTAAGTGCTTCCCTGGCAAGTGCAAGGGCCTGAGTTTAAATCCCAGTTCCACCAAAAAATAAAAATAAATAAAATCAAGAATGCACTCAAATAAATCTTTGATCAAATTAAATTATAGTAACTCTATTCAATTTTTAGAAATTTAACTATAAGTAGAAAAGTCAGATTTTGTTATTTGTCAATTATTAGAGATCTCTTATTAGAAAAATTTAGAAGGAATAAAATATTATAATTAATATACATATTCTGTATTTTTATTTTGTCTTAATACTGATAAAATTTAGCTCAGTTTTTTTTTTTTTTTTTTTTTCATATTTTATCACCTATTTAGACCTTAGATTTCCATGTGGTTAGTTCCTTGAATAGGCCCTGGGCTGGATCTAGCCTCTTTGCCATTAACTTCTTCAGATCTGGCTTCAAGGTACAGTCTGAGGGTACACTCCAATGCCCGAATAGGTCTGTTAGCATTCTCTGGAGAAACACAAGCACACCCATTGCCCCAGGCTAGTTGTGGACTGAGTCCCTTCCATTGTCAGGTGTGGAGATCTCTCCAAAGGATCCTTCTCAGCCTTTTTCTCTTAATGGTTTGTCTTTCTGTTGCTATAAAAGTTTAAAAATATAATAGTATGAATTGACAAGTGAAGGTGGCAGGATTGACTCGCCTTTTGCTTTAATAGAAGTTTGAGCATATGGTGAGAGACATGTATTTTATAATTTGGAAGAGGAAGCCATAATTTTCTCACTTAACCTAATATGATCTATCTGTAAAAAAAACCGAACAAATTAATTTCACTTTTCTGAAGGATAATGACAGCTAATAACACCAGAGGAATTAGTCCAAAATCTAGATGGAGCCAATTAATACTACCAAATAAAGTCTGAATCATGAATGGTTGATCTGAACAGTTTGGGGCACAGTATTATCTTTCTTGCATAAGTTGACCCAAACATGAAGAAGTTCTCGTAGCCTACACCCCTTGGGAGGCCACCACTAGGCCTTACATTATTTAAATAGTCTGTCAAAATCCAAGCAACTATTTAAACCCTATGGCTTTTAGACATTATTCCAAACCTTTATATTTGTTTGTAAAATATCAAAGACCTATTTTTAATGCTATTTTTAATTTAGGACAGTAAAACAAGTAATCAAACTTATTAGGAATGAAAAGAATTGTAAGTAATCTTTTAGAATACCCTGGGGCAATGACCTTTTGCCCTGGTAGCTGCTCTACTGGAGGCCATCCACACTTGCATTTGAGAAGCCTTTAAAATATTTTTCCTTTAATTAACTTTTATTTTCTAACCCAATATTTATTTTTAATAATTTTAAAATTTTTATTAAAAAAGAATGATTAAATGAGCAATATAAGAATCTGGTGTGGTTCAGTGTTTGGGTGGATGGAATTATGACTTTGATTTCTCTGAAAACAGCATTGATTACACCAAACAAAACCCGCAGACCTCTTAGCCCTGGGGCTGTCTTTGGTTGTTTTTGCCCTGCAGCTGTGCTGGCCCAGCTGCTAGGAGCACTTCTTAGTACCTACAAGGGGTTTTCTGGAGCCCACACTACCTCCTAAGCTTTAAGGGAGCTGTGGCCCTGCCGCCACGGCCTCTGCGTGCAGCCTCTGTGTGTGCTCCCGTTGCTCTGGCTCTGACCACTGCATGCTTTGTTTTTGTCCAGATTTTAAACACAGATACTATCTTGAGCCTTAAGAATTTGCAAAACCAGCCATGTGCACACAGCCAATGCTAGAGCCTCAGTGTGTCATAGTCATAGCCCTCCTTTTAGTACCAGGAGCTCAGGCCCATCTTGCAGATGCCTGTCTGGGTCAGCCCAGGATGGGAGCAGATGGGAGCAGATGGGAGCACGGCCCTCCCTGGTCTCAGTTTGTGTCCCTCCCCTTGGAACCAACCATTTGCAACTTAAAAGAACTCTTTTTTTTTTTTTTTTTTTTTTCTTTTTTACCTAATTGGGTAAAACTAGAAGGTTTAAACTCTGTCTGCTGTACCTTTGCTCTATTCTTCTTGTCCTGTTTAGGACTTCTTGTTAAAACAGTATTCCACACTAAGTACTTTACAGAGGTCTTAGAAAGTAACATATGTACGTGAACTAAGAAAGCAGCAAACATTTTCATATATATCTATAAACATTTAAGTTTTCAAGACTCTATCCCATTTTTAACTCAATCTAACTTTTTTCTCTTTGGCTTTTGCACATTTAACAATTCTTGGGGCCGAGGAGATGGCTCAGCAGAATAAGTGCTTGCCTGGTAAGCACAGGGTATGAGTTCAATCCCTGGTTCTGCCAAAAAACAAAACAAAACAAAAACTAATTTTTTGACTTGAGGATTATAAGGAATTTCTGCAAATAAAGGAAGTATGAAAAGTTTTTGTTGTTGTTGATTTTTTTTTGGTGGAACCAGGGATTGAACTCAGGCCCTTGCACTTGCCAGGGAAGTGCTTATTCCACTGAGCCAACTCCCTAGCCCTAGTATGAAAAGTTTTACAAAACTTTTAGAAGACAGCTTCAACATTACATATAATAAATAACCTACCTGGTAATTTCCTGCTGACAATAGGGCCAGGCAATGCAATATGAGTCGTAACATGCATAATAGAGAAAAGCTGACTGTGAAGGCCTAAACCTAGACTCTTAGCATAAGTATTGCCATGATCAACTTTAGCTGACCCCAGAGTTACAACAACAGACCTACACGCAAAACAAGGAGGAAATGTACCTGGGGAAAGTGCTGACTTTAAGCAATAATGAGAAGAAAAAGCCAGATGTATAAGAAGAAAAAGCCAGATGTATAAAAAAAGTCTAACTGTTTGACAAGCAGGATGTGTCACACATTTTCTTCGTGTTTCTCACCTTATGTATGCCTCATGTTCTCTAATCATGGCTATGGCTGATCCCTGGGGCTCTGAAATGGGGCCTGTGTTGTTGGTCACTGAGCTACGCTATTAAAGGCCTTCAAAATCCTAATTGGCTGCTTGGATTCTGATATTGATTATGAACTCACAACACTGACTTCTGTTTTTGATAAGCTGTTAAGTTTTAATTTGAAAAGGTTTAGTAATAGATATCATAAGTAAGATTTCTCCATCTTTGCTATCAATAATTACCAAATGTACAAATACACCTTGGCTAGTAATATCATTCCTTTCTAAAATCAGGCCTACAGTATCTTTTAGAACAGGACTGAAAATTCCAATACGAATTCTGTAAGCTCCACAAAATGGTAGCAAAAGCTGATTTTTTTTCACAACCATCAGATCTAAAGCCATGCTTCTAGGGGTTGCATGGAAAAGATCTCCAACCCTGCATTTGGTTGAAGTTTGGGCTGACCAGCGGAAACTGTGAATATCCTGCATTGTTGATCTCTGGGCCTGGGTTGTCGGGCCCATTCTCTAGTTTCCCTGAGGTTGCAAGGATTGGCCATTTTATCAGGTTTGGAGCAGCACTCATTAGCCCACTGCTTACCTTTTCCACTTCTTAGACAAAGTCCAGGAGCAGTCTTGTTATTCTTACCTTCTTTTTTCTGTTTACCTTGTCCTTCTCTGCAATCTTTTCTCATAGGACCCATTTATCCACAGTTGAAACATTTGGTATGATTTTGTTTAAAAGAACACTACAGGGCAGCTTTCAATAAATTAACTTTGTATGGCTCTGAGCCAATATCAACACCGGCCCTAATAGATTCTTCCAATTTCGCACCCTGTCCATTTGAGGGATGCAGAGCCTTTTGCCATTTGGTATTTGCATTCTCAAAGACAAAGTCTGGCATCCACCAGACAGCTCAGTGGACTCACGTGCCTGCTGAGGCAAATGCAGGGACTGGAGTTTGATCCTCTGGCATACTGTGCTGGCCCCACCCATGGGGTGCACTGAGACAGTGACTGCGGTGGGGTGTGGTGGTGCATGCCTATAATTCCAGGGCTTGGGAGGCTGGAGACAGGAGAATCACTGAGTCCAATTTGTGTAGTGAGACACTGTAGACACTGTACTAAATACATAAAATAAATACATAAATAAACAAATTAAAGTCTGTAACAATAACTTTCTCAAATAAGGTGCTCTCACTGTTTTGTGTATAGCCTCCCTTAATCAGGAGACAAAATCTACCTACGGCTCCTTGTTAGATTGGAAAACTTTAGCAAACAATGTTTGATCATCCCCTGGCCTTTCTACCTTTTCCCAGGCCCTCAAGCAACAAATACAAATTTTCACAATAGCCAAATCATCATGTTGCAATTAGGCTGAGATACCAAGACAGGCCCCTGACCCAGTGAGTTGATCTGATGAAACATTAACCAGGGGATTTTGTCCCCTATTAATTGCCTCTTGAATATCTGCTTCATCTTTCCACCAAGTTCTAAACTGCAAATATTGAAATTATATGGCACAAAATTTCCCAATCATGAGGAATTAATCTATGTTCATTTGGTAATCCTTGCATTAATCCAATCATATAGGTTGATTGCATATCATAGGCTATGACAGCCTCCTTTAAATCTTTAGTAACTTTGAATGCTACAGGTTGGTGCTCCCATTGTACATACCCCTGGCGATACTGAGCATTTGGTGGGTGTTGGTGAACCACCACAGGAAAATTATTCTGCCCCCAAGGGGCAGAATAAGCTTCAGGGTCTCCGTGCTATCTCCCTCGCATAAGAGCCTGAGATATCACACTTTCATGAACTTTTATCGGAGGCTTCCTTTTTCTCCCCATTTGGAGAGAAAGAAGGGTTAAAAGACGGTGGTAGGGGCTGAATTTTTGTGAACTGAGATGGAGGGACTACAGGGGTAGAGACCTCCATTTTTTCAATCAATTTAGAAAGCAAGTGTGATAAATTGCCTTACCATAGCTTGCAGCTCATGTACCTCATTCTTAGTTTCCTTTTGTTCAAGTCCTTCAAATCCTCAGATTCTGAGATGATTTGCAATGCCATAAATGTCCTTTTAGGACCCAGTCTGTCAGACTCATCCAGCTATAAAGCATCAAGAAACTTAAAGAACTAATGCTGTCAGTATTTTGGGGAGCACTTTCATGTAGGGGGTCTTGAGGGATGCAACCATACCATAATGATGCACCTCAGAGGGCCCCTGCTCTATTTTTGTCATTTTTCTATGCTAGCATCTGCATTTGAGAGGAAGGCAGAGGTCTTAAGAAGTTCTCATGTGCAGATTAATATTTACGTGAGGGTTAGCAATGTCAGCATCTGAAGCTGATCTTTTGAAGTATTTCTTAGTCTTCTGAGTCTGCTTGCAATGGCTCCAAAGCTAAGGAAATTAAACTACAAAGAGGCTACACATGAAAAGGAGCTGGCTCCCCATTTTGGTGAGGATGACACAGCATTCTCATCAACTTGCTTCCAAACTTTTAAGTTTAAAGCAGCCTTTCCTTTAGGCTGAAACCAGTAATAATGCCTTTTTATAAGGGAAAATAGTTCCTCAAAACTCTTTTGGTTTTACCTTTCTATCCGCTCCTTTGTGTAACGTCCAAATAACACAGACATACTTTTTTTCTACCAAAGCGGAGAGTCTCATTACTCTGAGCTTGTCCCGATGGTCTCACCTACCCTGGGCGTACGTTTCCCACACGGTCAGGCCTTTCCTAACACATCCCTGGTCATCTTCAGTGTCCCATGTTGGGCACCACTTGTTGTATGTTGTGAGTTGGTGCTGAAAGAATCAACAAGGAGACCCGATGAATATAGCTTCAGCGTCTCACTGAGACCAGTCTAGGTGAGCCCAGGGCTGCAGAAACATCTCACATTTAGTGAGGGCCAAAGGCCGGCTAAGGAACGTGCATTACTTCTTTTGTGAACACTAACACCTCTCTCTCTATTGACTTCAACATTTACCTAACTCGAAGTTTACTCAGTGCTAGCCATTAAGATCCCAAGCAAGGAATGAAACAACCAACAGGGGGCCAGCAGGAAAAGCTTTGAATTCCAGCTTTCCAGAATTTACAAGGGAGACAACAGTTCTCCTAGGGCTCTGTCTATTGCTCCCTGCTCCCTCTAAACATTAGGCTTTTGTCTTGTATTTGTATTTCATAGCTGGGCACCCCTGCACTTCGAGGTTGAGGCAGAAGGATCACACTTGGGAGGCTGAGGCAAGAGGACTGATGTACTAGCTCAAGTCCACCCTGGACTACACAGTGAGTTCAAGGTCAGCCTTTGACTACACAGTAAGTCTGCTTCCAGAAGAAGAAAATCCTTATAAAAGCAAAGATAGGGAAAAAAAATCTTAAAAGCCACCAATCTTTCCTACTCAGACTCAAAGATGAGCATTCTACCCAACTTCTCAGAAACCCACAAACAAGAAAACAGTAAAATATTTAGAGTGTTGAGGGGGAAACCCCACAAAATAGAATTCTGTAATCCCACAAAAATTTCCTTCAAAAGGAAAGCAAAGGACTTTTTCAGACAGAAGCTGGCAAATGTGTTGCCTTGCAAAGTGTTGAGGGAGGGGCCAGGGAGATGGCTCAGTAGAATAAGTGCTTGCCTGGCAAGTGCAAGGGCCTGAGTTCAATCCCTAGGTTTCTGCAAAAAAAAAAAAAAAAAAAAAAAAAAAAAAAGTGAAAAAGTGTTGAGAGAAATGCTTTCTAGAAAAGCAAAACAAGATCATTTAGAAATTCAGATCAATGTAAAGAATAGCATTAGGAGAGTAAATAAGTAAAGGTAAAATTAAAATGTTTTTAAAAAAATTCTTTATTGATTTAAGTTTGCTCAAAATGACAGTGATGATGAATCTGACCTTATACACACGTGGTCGTATCTGCACACATCATCACACCCATGTGTGCACATCTGTCAGTGAGGCGAGACGTGGAGAAGGGGAGGACGACCCCTGCATTAGAGCAATGTATCTGCAGCTTCTGTGAAATGTCACTTGAAAGTAGAATGCGATTGTTGTAAATAAACATTGCAAAGTGCAGTTAAAAAAGCATAACTGGTATGGTAAAGAAGCAAAGGATGTGGAATCACATAAAGTGCTCAGTTATTTTTATTTATTTATTTATTTATTTTTGAGACAGGGTCTCATTATGCAGTTCAGGCTGGCCTTAAGCTCACTTTGTAGCTCAGGCTGGTCTCAAATTCACAACAATCCTCCTGCCTCAGCCTCCCGAGTGCTGGGATTACAGGCATGCGCCACCACGCCCGGCTAAGTTATTTTTTATATTTATTTATTTATTTGGTGGTACTGGGGATTGAACTCAGGACCCTGCACTTGCCAGGTAGGTGTTTATTCTACTGAGCTACCGCCCCAGCCCAAAGTGTTCAGTTAATACCAAAATAGGCAGGAAGAAAATGGAAGACAAATGTAAGATCCAAAAGCACAGGCAGTGATCCCCATGCCAGCCCTGCCCCTGGGGCATGCTGAGAAGGCAATTGAGACTGGGCATGGTGGCACACCCGTAACCCCACCTCTTGGGGATGGTGCAAACAGGTGGATCGCTATGAGTCCGATCTACTAGTTAGACCCTGAACATCCATCCTGTGGACATCCAAATAAATAAATAAACTTATGTAAAAACAAAAACAAAAAGCACAGGCAACAGCAGTAAGGTGGCTCATGTCCAATGTCTAGATCCTGAATCATGTAAACACTGGCTGTGTAAACATATGAACTGAGAGACAAATTGCAATGTGGGTTTAAGGGACAGCCAACGACAAGAGGACAGCAGCCTGAGCCCCTTCTGGAGGACGGATTCTGAGGATCCTTTGAACCCAGGAGTTCAAGACCAGCCTCGATAGAAAGCAAGCTCTGTTTCAGGAAAAATAAATGCCGGATGATCCAACTATATATTGTCCAAATTACTCACTTTGCATATGAAGATATATATAGACAAAAAGTCAGAAAATGGAGAAAGACTTACCATGTTAATGCTGCTCAGAAGAAAGGAGTAATGTTAGTTTTGGACAAGGTAAACTTTTTTTTTTTGCAGAACTGGGGATTGAACTCAGGCCCTTGCACTTGCCAGGGAAGTACTTATTCCACTGAGCCATCTCCCCGGCCCCTTGTTTGTTTTTTTGATACAAGTTTTTGCTGCGTAGTCAAGACTGGCCTCAAACTTGCACAGTTGGATGAAACTGACTTTTGAGCAAAGCGATTTATCAAGGACAAAGATGGTCATTGACAATAAGGTTAATTCTCCAAGAAGATATAAAAATATTTGCATGTATGTAACAAGAGAGCACATGAGGTAAAAGTAATAGAAATTCAAGATAAAGACAAATTCCTTATTACAGTTGGATCTTCAGCTCCTAACAGAAATTAGCAGACCTACAGGTAGACATCTACTGGCACACAGCTGAGCTCACCAACCCCATCAATCATCTAGATGAAACCAACATTTATCAACTATTCTCTGGCAACAGTGGGGTACACGTGCTTCTCATAGTAAGATGCACAGGAAGGTTGTTATTGGGGCCAGGGAGATAGCTCAGTAGAATAAGTGCTTGCCTGACAAGTGCAAGGGCCTGAGTTCAATCCCTGGTTCTGAAAAAAAAAAAAAAAAAAAAAAAAAAAAAAAAAAAAAGAAGGCTGTTATGGCAGACACATTCTTGGTCCTAAAACACACCTTAATTGATGTAAAAAATGAAATAGCTACTCTTAGACCACAACAACTAACCTAGACATTAATAACAGGAAGCTGGAGGAATCCTGAGGCATTTGGATACTAAACAACTGAAAACAGAACTGATAAAGTATGTAGAATGTAGCAAAAACATGTATTTATTTCATCTACCAGAAAGGATGAAGGATCTAAAGTCAATAACCTATGGTTCCACGTACCAACTATAAAAAGAACAAACTAAACCCCAAATAAGCATAAAAAGGAAACAATAAACATCAGACCAGAAATAAATAAAATCAAATATGAGAAGTTAATAGAGAATATCAACAAAAACAAAGACTGTTTCTTGATTTAAAATTACAAAAAACCTAGCCTTTGGCCAGGCTAAGAAAAAGGAGGGCCACAAGGATAGCCAACATATGGCCCTAGCCTTTCAAGGTCAGTGAAGACTCAGGACACAGAACCTGACATAAAACCTGTATTGTAACATCATGTAACTCACTTGTGCCCCAAATTTTCTGATCAAGGAGATTATGGGACCACAGACGAAAGTGATTGTTGATGTAGTGTGCCTAAGGAGAGTCACATGGAGAGAAAACATTCTCTCAGGCTTTCATAGAGAGCAAATTGTTCAAGCAATGGCCGTGACTTATCCACATGGCTGACACTGACAAAGGATCTACAAACTGCAGTACACGGTTTCAGGGTAAAATCCTGAGGGGACTTGACTGACCCTGTCAGATACAAAAGTTACATTTTTTGTTATATAGGTCTTGCTTTATCTTTGTCTTAACCATCCAGCAGAAAAAGCATAAAAACAAAGTATAAGAAGTAAAGCCATATTATTATGTTGAGCTGTAGAAGACTCAAGTCAACAACTTCTGACATTGCCAGTCATATGGACAACCCACTACTATTATGGACTACTGGACTATTTTGCTGAATTCACACACCTATAATACTTAAATGACAAAACTAAACAAAAAAAGGAGATACTAATGAATGACCATTTTCTATCTGCATATTCAAAATAGTTAAAACAATTACCTTCTCTTAACTCAATGAATAGAGGGATTTGTTCTAATAGTATTCGTAAACAGGATATCATGTCTGCATCTTGTACAATGATTAACCACTAAAAAACCAATATGCAATGTATTAATTATTGAAACTGTCCTAATTCGATTTGAAACTGTCTCATTGCTTTGTTTCGCAATAAAATTATGGGGGAAGAAAAGAAAAACAATGGAGAAGAAAGAAATTACTAGAATTAAACAAGAGAGGCCATCACTATGAATCTCATGAACATCAAAAGGCTAATAATGTAATACTATGAATAACTCCATGGCCACAGATTGAATAATTTACAGACTAAAAGTAAAAAGACAGAGAAAGATGAAATGGGCCAAGTCCTTGGAAGACACATTGCCAAAACTAATACAAGTTCAACAGTCCTAAAGCCACTCGAATTGGTCTATATCCATTAAGGAAGTTTAATTTAGCTATGAATAACTTCCCAAAACAGAAAGTGCTTGGCCAAGTTGGGTACACTGGTGAATTCTAGCAGACATACAAGAAATAATACCAATTCTTTACAATATTTTTCTGAAACTAGAATCCGAGGGAATATTTCCTAACTTATCCAAGGAGACCAGCATTTCCCCCTGTACCAAAAGGAATAGGACATTACAAGAAAAGAAAGCCACCTCATCTCTCTCATGCTCATGAAGAGATGCAAAAGTTTCCAGAAAATATCAGCAAATCAAATTCAACTGAGCAAGAAAAGAAAACATGGTGATTTAGTGGGATTTGGCTCAGGCAGGCAAGTTTGGTTCAACATTCAGAAGTCAACCAATGGAACCAATTATATAAATGGGTTAAATAACTTAAACTACATCCTTAATGGGGAAAAATCACTAAAAAGAACCAAGGTATGAAGGTATGAAGAGACATGAGCAGCCTTTGGTGCATGCTATTAAGCAAAAGAGGGTGATTGATAGGGAAGGCTGCCTGCTGCAGGTTTCCACCTGTCAGCACCTGGTAAGGTACAGTTGTAGAGACAGAGAAAGGGTCAGAGATTGTCAGGGTCTTGCAGGAGCAGAGAGGATTTTCAGGTTGCAAAGCCAGTCTGTATGACAGCACAATGGTGAAGGAACGTGGTTGTCCCCTTTTTGAAATCCACAGAATGCAGAACATGAGGCACAGAGTGAGTCCTCCTGCAAACTACTCACAGGGAGAGGGTAATGTGTCAACACTCCCTGGAACTGTACAACAACTGATCAGGACATTGATAGTGGGAGAAGCTGCTGGGGAAATAGTTTAGCAGGCGGTGTTCACGGCAGCTGGGGGCAGGCAGGGAAAGGTTCAAGAGAGGATAGGTCAGGGACCCCACACAGTCCCCGAAGTCACAGGTGACCACCAGATACACCCACAAGTGTGGCCCACCAAGCCCTGGACTGTGGCCATCAGCCTTGGCTGTCCCCACTTGGGTGGGCTCTGGTTGGGTTATCTATTCATCGCTTACATGATTTTTCCGTTCTGTACAATCCAGATGTCTCCTGCCCTCCATAGAGAGGATTAAATTAACATAAAGTTTTTTTTTTGTCTTTGAGTGCTGGGATTACAGGTGTGCATTAGCACACTCAGGCAACAGAGAGAATTTTGTAATGGAAAATTAATTAAAAAAAGAGAGAATTTTGTAATGGAAAACTAATTTAAAAATTAATTAAAATTTAATTAATTAAAAATTAAAAAAAATTAAAAAAAATCTCTTGATATTTTTTTGTCCTTGGTCAAATTTGGGTAGGGTTGACATTGAAGTGTTTTTAAGAAATTCAGACTTTATAATCTGAACTCCTCCCTCCTAAAGGGCCACATTCGCTCGTCTTTTGAAGCAACAACAGAAGGAACTCTTTGGAAGAGGGAGGGCACCATGAAGGTCGGCTTGAATGTGTGTCCACACCAGGGGCAGGAGTTCTGCTCTCCTGTCATTCTAGGTAATGCATAAGCGCAGGAGACACTGATGCTTCCTGCTTGGAAGTTCAAGGTTGTGGCAACAACTACAAATGCAAAGTGCCTCTGCCTGACCTTGGCTACCACTCTGCCCTCCTAGTGTGCTTGGGCAGAACCCTCGTGCACAGTTCGGTGAAGTGTGCACATTACATATAGGAAGGAAGGGACAGCAGAAGCCAGGGCCATGAGTCTGTGCTCCAAGAATCCTGAAAAGCTGCCAGTGAGGGTGGCCCCACCTGCATCTGTCCCCCTCCCACTGTAGATGAAGGGCCCCAAAGATCTTGATTCTCTGGGCCAAGTGGGGACTCGTCCCAACCTTGGGTGGGACTAGAATACAGCCAAGGAGTATTAGCAGTTTTTCTTGAAAACTATGGTGTCCCGGGCTGTGTCAGCCTACAGTCAGAGATTGTCCTGCTCAGGACATGTCCACCCCTACACTGCTGTCATCTGCTTATTTTACTTCCCGTGCTGAAAACTCAATTCTGGGCTTGGACATGCAGGCTGAGATTCCCGGTCAATTCCTGGCTTACTGATCCCCCTCACCCACTCTTAGGGGGCCGACAACCGTTGAGCCAGGAGAGTCCTTCGGCCCCATCTCAGCGGGCTCTAGAACATCGCCCTCCCCTACACCCCCAGCGATCCGGGCGCCGCCAGTTAAAGAGCTCTAGGCGAGGGGATGTGGCCAGAATCCTCCTGCTTACATTCTGAATGCAAACAAATGCAAAAACCGCAGGCCCCCGGAGTGCGCCCTGATCTAGAAGGGTGGTCGCGGGAACCGGGGGCTGAGTCCTGATATCGTCGCACGCGTCAGCGCGGCTTGGAGTCTCGGGGTACCCCATTCCCCCAGGCTCCATCCGCCCGGGGACTCGCGAAAGACTGGAGTCGGAAAGCGACGACAAGCTGAAGCTCGTGGCCCGCCGGGGAGTGAGCCCTAGTCTCCCCTGGGAAGGGGCTGCGAGGCCGGAGCCGTCAGGTGCACGGAGCGGCGACCCCCCGGGGGTTCCCTCTTGGAGTGGGGCTGTTAGGGAACGAATCCGGCCGGAAGAGGCTGAGCCCCGCGCGCGGCGCGGCCGAGTCCAGCTCGAGGCGTCTTCCTGCCACGGCGGCCTGGCAGGAGCTGGGGTCTGCGATCCGGGAGGGAACGAGGGAGCGTCTCGGCGCCGCGCTCCCAGCGGCCGGGGATCGCTCTCTGAGGGCTCCTCGTCGTGGGGCTCTGCAGCGTGCAGTTTCCACCCCGAGGGTTTTTCTGGCGTTTGCAGTTCCGAGCGCCTCAGATCTCGTGCTCGCGGACACGTCCTCCAGCCACCTCCTCGCCCACACCACGCACCAAACCGCAGGCCCGCGGAAGCGAGCCGGCGCGGGCCCAGGTCCTCCGCGCCGCCGGAGGCGCTGTGCGCACGGCCCGCCCGCCCCGCCCCTCTGCGTCACGGCCGCGCCAGCCAACGAGCGCCGTCCAGGTACCGCGGGGCGGGGCTCCGGGCGGGAAGATGGCGGCGGGGGCGAGGTGAGGCGTTGGCAGTGGCGGGACCTGCGCGGGCGGACGCAGAGAGAAGATGGCCCGCCGCGGCGGCAGGGGGTAGCGGGCGCCCGGTGTGGAGCGAGATGACCGGCCCGCATGAGTTGGCGTGGCGGCTGCTGCACGCGCTGCTCTGCCTGCACCGCGCGCTGTCCGCCCGGCTGCGCGCCCGCTTCGGTGCCTGGACCTCGGCCTGGAGGCGCTACTGCCGCGCCGCTGCCGCCGTGGTCCTAGCGCCGCTCGGCTTCGCGCCGCGCGAGCCCCAGGCGCCCGGGAGGCCCCGGCGCCAGCCCGCCCGAGCCCGCGCCGGCCCCTCCGGCCTGGCCCGTCTGCGCTGGCGCTCGGACGGCCGCGCGCTGCGGAAGCTGCCGGTGCACGTGGGGCTGGTGCTGGCCGAGGACGAGCGCAGCCTGCCCGACGTGGCGAGCCTGGTAGTGTGGGCCATGGCGGTGGGCATCTCGTACATCAGCGTGTATGACCACCAAGGTGAGCCCGGCCAGAGGCGCGCTGGGGCGTGGCCGCGGCGGGCGCCGCGTCCTGCGCGCGCGACCTCCGACGTGAGCTCGGGCCTGCGGTCGGGCGCGTTCCGGTGCGTCGCGGCCCGGGACGCCGCCGGCCTCAGCACCGACTCGGAGGGAGGGGACACCGCCGCGTCTCCTTTGCAGTTCTGTGAGGGAACGCTGTCCGCGTCCCTTTGTTTCCCAAGAGAGCGCTTAAGTACTAGAGTGTCAGCTGATTTGTCCGGGGCAGAGATGGGTAAGCTGGGACCTCAGACGGTCGGGGCCACAGTCCCACCGCCGGGTTACCCCGTTGTCTCTAGTCGGGGCCTTTCGCCCCTAGAGACTGGGTCACCTGGGTGTCTCTAGGGTCACCAGAGGTCTGACTTCTGGCCCTTCAGGGTCGCGTGCCCGGTTACCTGGCGTCTCTAGTCGGGGCTCTGCGTGCTCTAACCCTTCCTTCCTCCTTCTGTGTAAGTTGTTCAAGCTTGGCAGCTCCCTAAGCGCAGCCAGGCGGGTAGGATTCACTTGTGGCATGGAGGTGGGCTCGGTGCAGCGAGCCGGGTCGGGCCAGAATGGAACCGGGTGTGTGAGGCTCTGGTGAGGTACTTGGTGCGGTTGCCCTTTTAAGTTCTGATCAAGGGAATTAACTTGGGATTTGTAAGTGTGGAAATTCCAGTGATGTGGCAGGCAAGCTCCTGGGGGTGTGTCAGCCCTGTCACAGGCTGGTGGGGGAAAGGCACACATGTAGGTGAGGAAGGGGGTTTGAGTGTGGAGAGTGAGACTGGAGAAGAGCATTTGGGAGGATGGAGCATTCCTGTGAAGGAGCTGGGAGCCCACCCAGCAGGACTTTGAGAATCCAGAGGCAGTGGTGGTTGTCGGGTTTGGATTTCAGCCTCGACCCGAGTGCGTTGGTATTTCCCAAATGGTGTGACAAGTGACTTAGTAGCATTGATATGAAGGAGAGAAAATGTTACATTACCTGTCTGCTGTAGAGAATGTACAACCTGGTTTTTATCTCTTAAATCCTACTCTGATAGCCAGGCTTAAGTACAGGGTTGTCCACATAGGTAGTAATCTCTGAGTGCCAGATCGCCCTTGAGGCAGCAAGGAGTAGTGCCTGGGAAGGAGCCTGTGGCCAAATGATGATTGCCCCGTAAGGTGAAGTGGTAAAATTTAAGGTATTTACAGTTGATGTCATGGAGCAGGAACCCCACACACCAGTAGAATTCGTGCCTTTTTGAGGAGGTGACACAGTTTTGGCCTGATGCAGCCACTCTTGTCTAGGAGCAAAGTGAGCCTGAAGTAGAGATTAATCATGGCGGTGTTGTGGGTTGTGGTGGTTTTATTAAATCAAGTTCGTTATTTTGTCTTCCAGTGGGAAGGACAATTTATAGCCTAATCACTTGACCTGGGGACTGCTTTCTAGCCTGGAGTGTGGTGCCGCCATACTTCCTTGTTCTGGCAGTTCCTGTCTCTGACTTTGGGATGTGACTCAGACATCTATGTCATATTCACTGGAAGAAAAATGGTAGTACACAGGAAAATGTCAGGTTAAAGCAAGCTCTGAGCACTGAAGAAAGGGTTAAGTTTTTTTGGCATAGGTTTTGTGGACTTGGGATAGAGATAAGGGACAGTGTAATTGCTAGTGTTTAAAAAAAAAGATCTTTGGTTCAACATTTTTTGCATTTGATTGTCTGATCCACTAATTTGTAAGTGACAGGGCGGTTGTCTGGTCAGTATCTGGTCCTTTTCTGGGCACTGGTATGCAGGAGAGAACACAGGCCTCTGTGGTGGAGCCTGCTGATCGCGGGATCTTCTTGAGGAGAAAGTGATGGAACATGTCCAGCATGCCCGCAGTAGCAGGTCTGGGCTGGGTTCCCTGAGCACTTAGGCATGGATTGCCTGGTGGAGGCCTTTTTCCCAGCAGACTGCTGAGCACAGGTGCTAGGAGAATGAGAGGCAGTAAAAACGGCATAAAAAGTATGGTGAGAAGTTGGAAAATGAGGTATGATGAAGGCTTGGGCAGCTCTTCTATTTATCTGTGTTGTGAAAATTACCCCAAAATATAATATTTTAAAACAGTTTATATGTTGATTCAGTTCAGTTGAATAGTTTTCCTTGTGTTCACTCAAGGTTGCAGGCAAAGCTTACAGGAGAGGAGGATTTCTTATCTAGTGTCTGTCCTCTTGTTCAGTGTATTCGGAGGAGAGAAGAGCGTGCTGCTGGCCGCCTTCATTCACAGGTTGCTCCACAGGGTAGTGGGAGCATGTTCAGGGTGATCAGACTTTCTACAAGGTGACTGGTGCTTTCTGTGGGCCATCAACTTCCTGCAGGGTGACCAGTGCTTTCTTGGGGTGAGCAATAGTGCTACAAGGTTACACTTTTCAGTGTGCTGTGGACCACCCTAATTTCTCTGTTCCTACTCTGTAGCTTTTATTGCACTTGTGTTTAGGTAACTCTGTCACTCTCCTGGAGTGTCCCCGGTTTTCTAGCAGATGGCTGCCGATCAGCGGGACAGTGGTCAGCTGCCTCTGTGTCTCCTGTCCTTCCTGTTAGCTTCTCTTCCCCACCACTCCTGTCTTGGCCTGCCCTGGAATTTCCTCAGGACAGTGTCTGAGAGCACTCTGTCCCATGCTTGGGCGTGTGTCTTTCTGAGGTCTTCCTCTCAGTTCTGTGTCTCCTTGTGTGTAGTGTGGCAGTGGGCTTGTGCTGGGTGACAGAGGGTGTCCTGGTGTTCACACAGAGCTGCATTTCCTGCAGGTGGTCAGTTTCTGTTTCCTGACACCTGCACCAGTGGAGTCACTGATTTATACTTCACCCTGATTTAGACCTTGTTGGCAAGTATGATTTTTCTCCTATGCTGAAACAAAGAGCTGGAAGTGTTGACAGTCCAGATACAAATGCGCTCCTTTTGGAGCACAACTGAGTGCCTTCCTGTCCTCGGGCAGAAGTGAGGAGAGGCAGCCTCCCCTTTTTCTAGACTGTCCCCTTGGTGCCCTGCGCTTCTGAGTCGGCAGGCTACAGTGTGCTCAGGTTCTTTTATGGCTGGGTGCTGGCTTGTGGCCTATAGTTAGTTGTCACTGATTCTTGAGTCTATGTGAGTTCCAGTTCCCTTGTCAGTCTTTTTAAACTCGAAATGGTTTTATTCTCATGGTACCCTTCTCTTTCATAGTAGTACCAGAATCTGTGTTAAAAGAATCTTACTGTAGAAGGTGGGGGCCAGCCACATACCTCAGCAGACTAATGTGCCTGCTTAGGCAGACAGAGGGACTGGGGTTCGATCCCTGCTTGTGGTGCTGGCCCCAGGGCACCCTGAGACAGCAGTTGAGACTGGGCGTGGTGGTGCATGCCTGTAATCCCAGCATTTGGAGACTGAAAACAGGAGGATCACCAAGAGTCCAGTCTATGTAATGAGACCCTGTACCAAATACATTAAAAAAAAGAAAAGAAAAAGAAAAAAAATTCTGTAGTGATTTCACAGAACAGGAGACTGAGAGTGAAAAAGCTAAGATCTGGAAGTAGGAGCAGGCAAGTCCAGTGTATGAACTGGGTTTTCCTGGAGGGTTTGCTCTGAGCATCTGCTATGTTGGCTTCTGAGGTTAGGAGAAATGCCGCAGCAGTCACTCTAGCACCACTGTTGCTTGTGCTGGATCCACTCAAAGGCCTGGAAAAGGAGAGCTTACTTCAGATGATAGGAGTTATTTATAAAATAAATTGAAGACGAAGATTGCCTTCAGATTGCAGTATAAATGGATGTCCTGAGGATGCACCTTTTAATCTCAGTCTAACTTTCTGGAAAATCTACTCAGTGTTAAGCTGTTACTTTCTCAGAGGGGCAGAGTTGCTTTTAAAATCACATCCTAAGCTGGGATGGAGCTCAAGGAGGAGCCCAGGACCCATCTCAGCAGCTGCTGCAGGGCCCTCAGCCTAGTGCAGCTACTTGGCACTGCGTCCTGTTTCCAGCTCACCTGTTGGACTCATCTCGAGGTCAGTTGTTCTGTGAGATGGCCCCAGGGTTGTGTTGGAATAAATTGTTTGATGGTTAGATTTATTCTAATAACTTTAGTCATGTAAACTTTTACTAGATTTTTTTATTTTAAATAATTTGCATGCTTACTTCTCTGAAGAGTCTTCTCTATTAGTGTTATAATTCGGTCCTTGGAGAGGTTAAATGAGGGTAACCATGAGATAGTTTATTTAGGTGACTAGTTTTTTTAAAAAGGGAAGCCAGTTGGAAAATGGGTGTGTATTTATAAGTAAATACTACTTTAATTCTGTAGCCGGTGAGATGCTTCTTCCTATAGAAGTATATGAACAACCACAATAAATGTTCTACTTTTAGATTTAAAAGATATCAGTGTATAATTTAGAAGTCTCTATTTAATAGACTTGATTATGTATTTGACATAAATTTTAAAGGAAGGACTAAGGAATATAGATAGACAAGATTTGCTGGCTGTGTACTTTCCTTAGACCCTACCCACATGGTTGGTTGAGAATAGGGTTAGACTAAGTACTGAGATCTAGAAATCATTCTGAGAGCATCTTGCCCGTGATGAAGGTTCTGGAAACCCCACTGAGGACCTGAAGGCAGGACATGACCTACTGGTGGATTAGGCGTAGTCCACTCTGCGCGCTCTGACATCTTTGCTGGCTCTGGCTTCTGTGACACCGCACACATGTGGCTTTGTTCTGTTCCACTGCCTGTCTTTCTTTCCTCTCCCTCCCTAGCACCCTGGAGGTTTGAGCTGTGCAGCTAAGTGACCCACTGAGTAGCCCAAAAGGAGCATGGATGGATGGGTGTGGCTGCCCCCGAGGGTGGCATGCTGGCCCCATCTCAGAGGAGTGCTCGGCATCGGGATTCTCTTTCTCAAGAGCAGCAGTGTGCTGGCAGTTTGCAGCTGATACCGTGTTTCCAGACTGGTTTGTGGTTCCTCTCCTGAAATCTCCATTTGTCTGTTATCCGACATCTCAAATATGTAACACGTCCAAACTATTACTCTTGAATCCACCCACCTCCAGCCTATATCTGCTTCCTGCTTTTCCCTCAGTCATAAATATTATTACCTTCTTTTCATCCAGTTGGTTGGGCTGGAAAGGTAGAAATTGAGTCTTCTCTTCCATTGCACTGCATTTGTTTTATCTGTAAGTTGGCCTGGGTGTCCTGATAGTCTGCACCTGCTGTGTGTTGCAGTCTCCATTGCAACTGCCCAGGTTTGAGTCACCATCAGTAATGTTTCTGAGAACGAAAAAATCCTGCATTAAAAATCCTGCATTTGACCCTCCAGATTTTTGTTGGAAACATACCAAAAACATTGTATTCTCTTGGAGGTGCAGCCTTCTCTGGAGTAATACTGTGTATCTTTTCTGCTTCCTACTTTTTAGATTTGGGTAATTGAGCTTCATGAGATGTGGTAGCAGAGCAGCAAGACTGAAATTCCTGAAACCCTTCCACAAAAGCTTTAGAAGGGAAAAATAAATAAAGCTGTGTTCCTAGGGGATCTCTTTTAGAGACTTACAAAAGATGAGTTTTATTTAATACAGTAACTTTTTTAGAGAAAAGTTCAAAATTTAATAGTATAGTGAATTTAGTATTGTTCCTTCATTAGAGTTAAAAGCGGTTACTGAATTGAATAGTTAAGCCAGGGGATATGGTTTTTAGGTCAAATTGCTTGACCTTTCTGAATCTATAAAAGGACAAAATAAAATATTCTGAAGCTCAGTACTATACAGACCATTTTCAAAAGGTTTTCCTCAAGTTTATTAGTTTTGAATGTGTGTGATTTTTTTTTTTTTTTTTTTTGGGCAGAACTGGGGATTGAACTCAGGCCCTTGCGCTTGCCAGGGAAATTCTTATTCTACTGAGCCATCTCCCAGGCCCTGAATGTGTGTGATTTTTTTACTTTCTTTTCACATAAAGTGACTTTTGTTATGATTACTTTCATTCCATCATTTTGCCTTTAGGTTCTGGAATGCACGCAGTATGAATTATTTTGTGAGAAAATCAATTATGATGTTACTACTCCCTATTTCAAGGTTACCCTTGTACTAGGTTGTTGTTCCTGTATGGAGTGTGAGTTTGTCTGGACTTTTGAACCCTGAAGATCATTGTGAGTACCAGGGAATGCAGTCACATCTCGGTGAGGGTTGGGCCAGTAGGTATTAGGAACATTTTGGTCCTGCTCCATTCATCTAAGTCCCCAGCAGAAACCCCTGCTCCGACACTACTGCATTGGTTTTGAGATTGCCCCTGCTGTCCCCCACCCGACACACTACAGACCTCTGGATGGCATCTCTGTGCATGAGTGTGGTTTGCTTTCAGACCTCTGCTCCCTGTACATGGTGATGGTACAGGGAAGTAAAACTCCCACCCTGACCTAGATGAGTTCATGTTCTCTAAAATCAAAGAATGAATTTTAGGAACAAATGGAGGTTGACAGTAGAATATTGATAAAGAAAGCTTTTGTCACAGAGAGGACAGAAGGGGGTGTCCAAGTGGGTTGCCCAGGAAGCTGCCTCTTTCCAGTTATTTTTATAGGGCAAAACCATGCAGGGCTAAGGTAGAGAAGAAGGGATCTTGCTTAGGTGGACAAGAGGGGAGACAAAACTATAGTCAGCCAATGGGACGGCAAGCACCATTGCTCAGGTAAAGTTGATTACACCCAGGAACAAAAAATGCGGAAGTCTATAATATGTCTATCTAGCTGCCTGTAACAATGAGAGCCAGCATCGTGAGAGGAGCTGCCCTGAATTAGCTTTTTTACCATTACAGATATCCAGAACTTTAGGGTAGAATTAGGAGTGTGAAGAACCGGAGATAGATACTAGGACCAAATGATGATCCTGTTTTCATGTAGAATTTTAATTTTTTTTCATAAATTACATTAAGTGATCTTAATTTTTGATTTTTTAAATTCATTTTAATGAGAAAAAGATAAAATATCAATGAGATAGTTTCAAAATAGGTCAATAGGAGAGTTACAATAATTAATACATTGCATAATGTTGACCTTTTAGTAGTTATTCAGAGGATAAGATGCAGACCTTGTCTAAACAATGAGTACAAACCTTCTCAATGAACTAAGAGAAAGTAGCTGTGTATCTATCCTATCTTGTACACACACACACACACTCTCTCTCTCTCTCTCTCTTTTTTTTTCCCACAACAAAACAGTCCTTTATTTATATCCCCATTTTTGTTGGAGATGGGTGTTCTACTGTAGTTAGAGAAGCGGTATTTAGGAAGTCTTTAAGGACCTTTTCATACTTGATGCTAGTCCAAAGACTAATAAGTGATCTTAATTTTGGCACCTTAAACTTACACCCAGGATGTTGTCACACCCGGTGCTTATCAGGGCCCTGAGGGTATGAGGAGCCTGGAGCAGCAGGTGTAGCTGAGAGGAAACTTCGGGGGTAGGGCAGAGGGTGGGTAGAGACTGAAGCAGGGAAGCAAAAGCAGGGTTGCAACCGGAGGTGACCCTGCAGGAACAGGGACAGGGAGAGCAGTAGGTTGTGAGAAGGCAGCCACTGTTGCAGTGACTAAAAATATCCTTGTGAGGCTGCTTCTTGAAGAGCTATCCTGGAGCCCAAGTCTTGGCAGGTCCAGGTGAGTGGGCAGACAGGAGGCGAGGCTGAGTGGCGTGGCATGCAGGATGGCAGGACCCGCAGCCATTGCCAGAATGAGGCCAGTGTTGTTCTGGTTACCATATTATGCGAAATTAGCCCAGCCTTGGCTGGAACACTGGAGCTTTTTCTTTTGAAACTGAGGAATTCATTTTAAACAGAAATTTTTGAAATTCAGGTGTGTCTCAAGTTACTTTTTGTTCATTGCTGGGACAAAATACCCCACACCCTAAATGAAGGAGGGAAAGGTTATTTAGCTCACAGTGTGGATGTTTCAGTCTATGCTCGGCTGGGCAGAGGGGCACATAGCAGAAAACAGTGGAAGAGCAAAGGCAGGGGCAGCAGCTGTGCTTCTAGCTAGCCCCTCCTCCTCATATTATAAACAAGCTCCCTGGGGCCCAGGGGTGTAGAGCTCACACAGTGTGCATGCCCTCCTCTTGCACAGCGTAAGGATGTTTACAGCTCAGAATCCTGGCTGTCTGCTGAGTCACTTCATTGAACATCTAAACTTCTCAAGTTGCCACAATGTATCGACCAATGCCAGGTAGATTGGAGGCTTGGTACCTATAGTACCACGGCATATGTGGCTTCTCCTTCTGTGCCTGAATGGATAACTGGAAATTGTGTAGCATCTGTAAGCCTGTAGCATATGCTTTCTTATTCTAGTGTGAGGGTTATTATTGATTTGAGGCTGATTATATACTCCACACCTTCAGTATGGCTGCACAAGTGTTACTTTATTAAGACAGCTGTGCGGATGAACCGACTCTAGCCCTTTTCCCTTTATACTGCGGTTACTGTTGAGGAAGGTATTTACTTTAGTTCTTACTCTGCATAGGAGTGTTGCAAATGTTCACTTTTACATTTTGAGTCCGACAGTCCTAGAACTGTAGAGTAGAAGCTGCTCGCTTGTTCTCTCTCTCTCTCTCTCTCTCTCTCTTTCTCTCTTGGTATTTGCCCATTTTTCTCCAGGTGCTGATTGGGCCTGTCTTGACTGGTGGGCTCTACTTCTGTGAGGTGACCCTGTCAGTCTCTGATGTTCCTCCTCTAGAGCAGGCCATGCCTGCTGCTTCTGTGTTTGAAGCCCGAGGAGAGATGGTTCTGGCTGCCTTGGGTGTCTGCTCTCCTCAGTCACCTGGGAGCAATCTCCACATGCTCTGGCATCAACCATCCAAAACAGCTTGTATTTTCCTTGAAACCAGTCTTCTTCATAGAATATCCCCACTTAAGAAAGCTGGTATCCTGTGACCTTGAGTAAGACAGGGCATTCCACTTCACCCATGGGTGGTGGGCAGCTCCTCCCAGCTCAGTGGGCACCTGCCTCTGGCAGCCCACACCCTTCACACTCTGGGCCATAGTCCACCTGCCCCACTTGCCTGCTGATGCTGGCTGCGTGTTGGGTAGGCAGTGTGGAATGGCTCAGCTTCCCCTCCTTCTTTCTTAAGCCCTTTGTTCCAGCAGCCTCTATCTTCTAAATATTGTACACTCTGCCTTTTTCTCAAGCATTTACTCCATTTAACTTGCTCAGCTCAGCTTATATCTTGCTTCTTTTCCAAAGCTCCTTCCACCCAAGGAGCCTGCTTTTGTAGCATGTTGTTGACATATATAGCTGCTTGATATTTGTGTGCAGCTGATTCTCAGCACCAAAACCCATGTCTTGTTCTTTCTCTGTATCTGACTATAAGTGGGGCCTCACGGGAAAAGAATGACCATTTGATGAAGACCAAAAAAGGGACAGTTACTGGAAAGGTGTGTCTTTAAAAATACTTAAAAACTAGTTAGAGTTCTAGTAGGTTAATAATAAATGTGTACGTCAAGGGCTGGGGAGATAGCTCAGTAGAATAAGTGCTTCCCTAGCAAGTGCAAGGGCCTAAATTAAAAAAAAAAAAAAATTATATATATATATATATGTATGTATCAAATAGTATACGTATCAAATAGTTTCATGTTTTTTTTTTTTTTAAATGATGTGTTTAATACAGGGTCTCACTACACAGATCTGACTCATAGTGAACCTCCTGTTTTCAGCCTCAGATTGCAGGTGTGTGCTACCATGCCCGGTCTCATTCCTGTCAGCATGCCCCATGGGCTGTTGCCTAAACAAGTGCTTTTAAAAATAATTTTATTGAGAAATACCAATGAGACAGTTTCAAAACCGATTAGTAGGACAGTTTCAATAATTAATGCTTTGCATATTGTTGTCTTCTTAGTGGTTATTCATAGTACAAGATGCAAACATCATATTCTGTGCACAAATCCTATTAGAGCAAATCATTCTATTCATTGAATTAAGAGAATGTAGCTGAGTATCCTAACTATTTTGAATATACAGGTACAAAATGGTCATTCATTTGTATCTTTTTTTTGTTTAGTTTTGTCAGAGACGGGTATTCCATTGTCATTTAAATATTATAGGTGTGTGAATTCAGCAAAATATTCCAATATAGTCTGGTGGTCCATAATAGTAGTGGGTTTTCTGTAACCCACTTTCTTTCTGTAAGACTGGCAATGTCTATTATAGCTCAGCATATTAATATGGCTTTATTTTTTATACCTCATTTTTATACTTTTCTGCTGGATAGTTAAGACCAAGATAAAGCAAGACCTATGTAACAAGAATGTAACTTATATCTGAGAAGGTCGGTCAGATCCCTTCAGGATTTATCTTGAAACCCTGTACTGCAGTTTGTAGATCCTTTGTCAGTGTCAGCCATGTGGATGAGTCACAGCCATTGCTTGGCCAATTTGCTTTCTGTGAAAGCCTGAGAGAATGTTTTCTCTCCATGTGACTCTCCTTAGGCACACTCTACATCATTGATCACTTTCCTCTGTGGTCCAATAATTCCTTGATCAAAAATTTGGGACACAACTGAGAAAGTACGAGGAACTCTTGAAGTCATAGGGGTAGTCAAAGAGTTCATGAACAAAAATCAAATAGCCCAGGTAATAGTTGAAAGAGTTAACAACTGGGACCTCCTCTTATTGAGAAGGTTTTGTATGTCAAAAGAAATTACCAACAAAGTGAAAAGATAACCCACAAATTTGGAAAAAATCTTAACTAATAAGCACTCAGGCAAAGGTCTGCTCTCTAGAATTTTATAAAGAACTAAAAAACATTAGGATCCCAATATTTAAAGACCCAATCCAGAAATGGGCATCTGATATGAACACACACTTCTCAGAGGATGAAATTAAAGAAACGAATAAATGAATGAAAAAGTGCTCCACATCAACAGGTGCTTTAATCTGCTGAGCTGTCTGGCTGGCTCCCATGGTTCTCAGTGAATAACGAAGTTAACTTTTCCCTGTAAGGTTGGAGGATCAGAAACTAATGTAGTTTTATTACGTTGTCTTTCAACTTACTCAATTTTCATTTTACTTTGTCTATACTTTTGATATAATTCAGATTAGTTTTCATTAAAAAATCAAACTGAGGTGATAAGTATTATGCATAGAGTAAATATGCACAGAAACTATTAAACTGCCTTGTAAGGGCATTTTGTGTCTTACTCTGTAAATACAAATTTCTAGTCAATGAGCTCTTAAAATTTCTTTCTAGGTCTGAATGTGTTTTCCCATCACCACTAAATAGCCCTTGTCATTCTCTGTTGTTAGTAGATTTTGTTGTCTTTTTTGACTTTCACATTCTAGTTTTGGATTAGTCATTATTGCTTTATTTAGAATTATTTTCTGTTCTGTATCTAGTGATCTTTTCATGTTGAGTAGCCATTGATCATTGAAGGGAGTTAACCAAGTTATGATTTACTAGTTTTCTGTTTATTTTTAAAGGTATTTTCAAAAGAAATAATTCCAGACTGATGGATGAAATTTTAAAACAACAGCAGGAACTTCTGGGCCTAGATTGTTCCAAATACTCACCAGAGTTCGCGAGCAGCAATGACAAAGAAGAACAAGGTAAGCATGCGTGGGAGTGCATGTGCAGGTGTGCCCAAGGATGTGCAGCTCGTATTCAGGGCTGACGTTTCCTATGCGTTCCCTTCTGTTTGACTGTTAGCCCCTTTGTTAGGACTTATCATCCTAAGTCCAGTTGAAATCATCCAGATTTCAGCTGTTTTCTTTCTCTTTTTGGACAGAAGTGGGGATTGAACTCCAGGCCCTTATGCTTGCCAGGGAAGCACTTATTCCACTGAGCCGTCTCCCTGGCTCTTAAAGTGTTTTCTTTTCATCTTATTAAAAAGATAAAATAATTGTGTTACTATTAAAAAGTAAACACGTTAAAAATTTTATTTCAAAGGCAGACTTTATGATTCAAAAGAAGATCTAAAGAACAGACTTTTTTTAATCTAAAGAGAGTACAAGATAGTCGAAACAAAACATTAGAAATGATGTAGAATGTCACCAAACCAAACAATAGGATTCAACAGTAATTGCTGTATTGCAGTGTTGTCTTCAGATTTGTTCAAATTATCAGATATAAGCATAAAAGATTGGTTTTAAAAAGTTATAAGAAGTTAAAAAAGGGGCTGGGGAGATGGCTCAGTGGAATAAGCAGTTCCCTGATAAGTGCAGGAGTCTGAATTCAATCCCCGATTCTGCCAAAAAAAGAAAAAAAAAGCAGTTAAAAAGGATAAGAAAAGAAGTTCAGGCATCAACTGCTCTCCTCTGTAGACCAGCATAAATCAGCGGTACAGTTATCCAAGCCATCCTGCATACGTAAATAAATATATGCCCCCATCCTTTTCCTTTCCTTTGAACAGATTTTTTTTCCCTTTCACAATATCTGTTATGCCTTTCAGATTTTATTTACTCTCTCAGGTTCTTAAACTAGTGAGACAATATGATGTTTGCACATGCAAGTCTGATTTATTTCACTATGAGTATGGTCTCTAGTTGTATCCATTTACCTGGAAAAGACTTTAATTTTTTTTTAGATTTATTTATTAATTTGGTACAGGGTCCCATTATGCAGCTCGGACTTAGTGATCCCCCTGACTCAGCCTCCCCAGTGCTGGGATTACAGGTGTGCACCACCATGCCTGGTTTCAGTAGCTGGCACGGCATGGCATGGCATGGGTGACAACACCATGCGGGGCCCGCAGGCCATACAGTACTGGGGCTCAAACTCAGGTCCTTATGCTTGCCAGGTAGGCCCTTAGAGCACTGAGCTGTCTCCCCAGCTCCTATCATTTTTTTAATAGCTGGGTAATACTCTATTGTGTAAAAATGCCCTCTTTTTTATCCATTTCTTAGCTAAAATCTTTGGATTATTTCCAAGATTTAGCTATGATAAATTGTGCTGCTGTAAACGTGGGTGCACATACGTGGCTGTGGTACAATGTTTGCAGTTCAGTTGGAAAGATACCGAGAATAGCTGCTTAAATGGGGCTTCCAATCCTAGCTTTTTGATAAACCACACTGACTTCCATAGTGGTTGTACCAGTCTACACTCCCACCAGCAGTGGAGGAGAACAGACATGTTTATAAACCAGGAAATGAATATGTAAAGAGAGATAAAATGATTTAGGAAAGATGGTAGAGGGGCCAGGGAGATGGCTCAATAGGATAAGTACTTCCTTGGCAAGTGCAAGAGTCTGGGTTCAATCCCTGTTTCT
>PVKA01017245.1:0-46196 GCA_004027165.1 Ctenomys sociabilis
TTTAAAGGTGACACAATAGCTATGTCCAGGCATTTAGGCTTAAAGGTGAAATTAAGAGAGGATACCTTTTCCCCAAGGAAAATCTCTTTAAAACCAAGCATATTGCTAAATGGCAACATTGTACTTGGTAAATGATAATTGGCAACAAAATAAGTTGAAACTGCCCAAACCAGTCTCAGATACTGTTTAATAATAACCAAGATGCAAACTAATTTTGTTGTAACAAGCCTAGGCCAATTCTATCAAAGGTGTCCGAGGTTAGGGTTTCCTTAGTTTCAGATCCAGCTTCCTTTAACGTTTTGAAAGCTCATTTGACAGCCAGTCCAGTCCTTCATATAGACCCGTTCCTTGTGTAGTGCAAGTGGCTTGAACATACCATGTTCTGTTCCGAAGAGACTGAAGACCCAATTTATCTGTCATTTCACTGATGACCATAGCGTTTGGCAAATCCTCTTTGTTCGCAAACAGCAGCAGTACTGCATCTTGCAGCTCATCTTCTTGAAGCATATTCTGCAGTACAGTTGCTCTTTCCTGAATTCTTTCACGATCATTGCTATCTACCACAAAAATAAGACCCTGGGTATTCTGGAAGTAATGCCTCCAGAGAGGTCGAATTTTATCTTGACCACCAACACCCCACACTGTGAAACAAATGTTCTTATATTCTACTGTTTCCACATTAAAACCAATGGTAGGAATGGTGGTGACTATCTCCCCTAACTTGAGTTTATACAGGATGGTCGTCTTGCCAGCAGCATCCAATCCAACCATCAGGATACGCATTTGCTTCTTGTCGCACAGGCGGGAGAAAAGCGAGGAGATGGTGAGGCCCATGGCGGCGGTGGCACTTGCAATGAGCACGAAAAGGGCTCCGTGCCGACCCGGGACTTCGCCTTCTATGCTCCGGATAGAGTGAAGAGAACCTCCGGGGAAAGTCGGGACGACGGCAGGCCGACGGCGCCCAGAGAAGCGCAGGCTGGAGGCAGCCGGGCGAAGAACTATTTGAGAGCTGGCGCCTGGCGCGAAATCACCCGGCTCCGACCCAAGTCTGCCACCTCAAGCGGCAGCCGCCACTAAGAAAGGAGGTCGAGATCCAAAACCCCTCTTTTTTTTTTTTTTTTTTTTTTTAATGTACTTGGTACAGGGTCTCACTATGCAGCTCAGACTCATGAGGATCCTCCTGTTTTCAGCTTCTCCAGCACTGCGATGCGATAACAGGTGTGCACCACCATGCCCAGGCTCAATGGCTTGCTCAGTGCACCTGGGGGCAGGGTCAGTGGGGTATGTGGTGTCTGGGATCAAACTCAGTATCTCTTTATACATAGCTATTATTACTTTTATATTGTTTTTATACATCATTTGGTTTACTCTCCTGCTGGGTGTTTAAGACCAAGTTAAAATAAAACCTTTCTAAACCAAAATTAAACTTTTACTGTCTATCAAGATTTATCAGTTATGTCTCCTCAAGCATTATTTTGGAACTCTGTATAGAACCTCTAGCTCCTCTGTCAATGGCAGCCATCAGGATGGGTCATGGGCTTGCTTTACCATGTTGCTTTCTGTGAAAACATGAGAAACTTTTTTTCTCTTGGTGACCCTCCTTTGGCACACTGTATACTTGCTGATTCTTGTCCTCAGATGCAGTGTGTGTGTGTGTGTGTGTGTGTGTGTGTGTGAGTGTGTGTGTGTGTGGTGGGGTCCACAAATCTCCTTGCTCAGGGAATTGCGTGACTCTAGGGCGAAAATATTGGCTGTCCTGTTAGTCCAGTCATCTTTTTAGTTCTGATTTCTTTAGTTGTTGAACACATAGAAGAAAAGATCAGTGATATTAGTATTGTAGATAGAGCTGTGAGTTTAACTACTGTACTGTCACTGGAATATATTTCAAGTACTTTGAAATGCAAAGTATAGCCAGAGCACTGTAATTTCACACCAACTATGGTTGTTTTAGTAGTTGAATCCCTGAAGAATGTTAACAGACAAAAGCTATATGGTTTTATGGAGAAAACTTGATATCAAAAGCAACACATAGTAGTTCAACACTAAAGTAATGCTGTTATCTTTGAAATACATTTAAATATCCATCTTAGGGTAGAATAGCCTTTTTAGTCAAGCATCTCCATCTGATCACAAGACATTAAAAGACACACAAAAAACCTCTCACTTAATTTGTTATCTTTTAAGAATGTCATTTAGGTCAGCAGTATAGCTCAGTGGACTAAGCGCTTACTTAGGTAAGCACAGGAACTGGGGTTCGATCCCTGGCTCCCCATGCCGCTCCAGCACGGTCCTCGGATGTGCTGAGCCGGCAATGGAGTCCAGGTGTAGTGGCACGTGCCTGTAATCCCAGCACTAGCGAGGCAGAAAGCAGGAGGATCACTGTGAATGTGGGCTGCATGGTGAGACCCTGTTAAAAAAAAAAAAAAAATAAAAAACTAACAAAAAAAGAATGTCATCTAAGGAGTACATACTGGCCTATAAATATACATTAGAAATTTATGTTTATCCTCTAATTTTAGTGTGGCTTTATTTGGACTGTTTGATGCCTTAGTAACCCTAAATGTAGTAACATAACATACACATAAGCTCTTTAAAAAAAAACAAAACTATCATCTGACTGGTGGTATCATGCTGGCTTGACATAGAACTCTTATCACAAGTAGTTGGAGCACAAGAGAAAGGCAGATTGAGTCTAAAGAAAGAATATCACCAAAAATAATCTCAGTTTTACATTTTATAAGACCTGTACGTCTAGGAGGCATTAGTAAATTTAGTAGCTCTTGAGATTAACAATAATGAATATCATCACCATGTGAACTCCTTTGTCTCTTAATGTAGTTTTGTACCAAGTGCATCTTTTGATTTTGTTTTTGGCCGGCTCAGCCCACCCTGAGGGTCGGGCTGGTGTCATGTTGTGCTGGGAGTCAAATTTCAGTCTCCTGCACCTGCCTAAGTTTGCTTAAGCTATCTTGCTGACCCAAGAGCATCTTTTAATGAACCTTGCTGTTTTATGCATAGACATGTTAACCTTTTGACAATGACCTTTGTAAACATATCACAATGATATATTTAGCAATGTTTTATTGGGGGTGTGTCTCCCATAGTGCGATGGAAATTACTGGGGCCCCATTAATGAAAAAAGAATGGAAGAAAATATTTCCAGATAGCTTCTTTTTTTGTTCATCAGGGGGAGTACATTCTAGCAGTTTCCCTGAGTCCAAGGGATCAACCTTAAATTATACAATCATTTAAATAAAATATTCCTATTTATTTATTTGATACAGGGCCTTCCGATGCAGTTCAGACTCATAGTGATTCTCCTGTGTCAGCCTCCCCAGTGCTGGAATTACAGGTATGCACCACTACTCCCGGTTCCAGGGCTAGCACAGTATGGCTGGTGTTCTGAGGCTGGCACATCATGTGGTGCTGGGGAAGGAACTCAGATCTCGCACTTGCCAGGCAGGCACTTACACTGCCAAGGTTTCTCCCTAGGCCCTATTACCGATTTTTGATCTCCTATGAGAACTGTTTTATAACAATTGACACATTATTTTTGACCAACAAAAGAGTTTTGTGTTACTGTAGATAAACAATCATATGTATTGTATTTGTAAAACAAATCTTGACGCTACTTCAATCAGTTGGTAACCTGGGTGGAAGAATGTCCTTAATTCTATTGACATCTATAAGCCAACGTACATTATAGCCAAATATTTAAAAAACTCTAAAAGGGAGAAAAGAAAAAATATTTAGCTCAAGCCAAACAGCTATATTATAACCAGTCACAAATTGAACAGACAGACAGACAGACATAAGACAATTGTTAATAGACCAGAATACACTCCAATGTATTTGGCCAAGTTGAATTACAGTAATTCTGTTACAGTTTTAAGTTTGTAACTATAAATAGACTAGTCAGAACTTTTAGTAGGACAAACAACAGGATCTCTTGTGATAAGAATCAGGAGCAATAAAAAGGTTCCTACACCTTTGAAAAGAATGACAGATAACATGGGTCCTACACTCTATAAACACACTCAGTCACCTGATCTTCAACAAAGGGATCAAACACACTTACTAGAAGAAAGATAGTCTCTTTAACAAATGATGCTGGAAAAACTGGCTCTCTACATGCCGAAAACTAAAACTGGACCCAGGTCTATCACAATGTACTAACCTAAAGTCAAAGTGAATTGAACATCTAAACACTAAAACAGAAGCACTCAATCTCCTGGAAGAGAAAGTAGGAGGAACTTTTGAAGACATAGGAGCATGCAAAGAGTTCAGGCATAAAAATCAGATTGCATGGGCAATACTTGAAAGAATTAACAACTGGGACCTCCTTTTACTGAGAAGTTCTTGCACATAAAAAGAAATTACCAATAAAGTGCAAAGACAATTCACAAATTTTGAAAAAATCTTGATTAATAAGCACTCAAAGGTCTGCCCTCCATAATTTATAAAGAAATAAAAATCATTAAGGCTCCCAAATATAAAGATCCAGTTCAGAAATGGGCATCTGAGATAAACACACACTTCTCAGAGGATGAAATTAAAGAAGCAAATAAATATATGAAAAAATGCTCCACATCAGTAGCCATCTGTGAAATGCAAATTAAAACAACGCTGAGATACCATCTCACCCCAGAAAGGATGGCTATCAGAAAGAAATCAACCAACAACAAATGTTGGAGAGGCAGTGGGGAAAAAGGAACACTTCTCCACTGCTGGTGGGAAGGTAGACTGGTGCAACCATTATGGAAATCAGTGTGGAGACTTCTTCAAAAACTAGGACTGGAAATGCCATTCAAGCCAGCTATCTCCCTACTGGGAATTTTTCTGGAGGAACTGAAAACATCATATCATAGTGATATATGTGTACCTATGTTTATAGCAGCATAATTTGTGATCGCCCAATCTTGGAAACAGTCATGAAGCAGTTCACCTGAGGAATGGGTGAAAAAGGTATCTTATTTTTATACAATGGAATGTTATTCAGCTATAAAGAGTGATAAACTTGAAGCCTTCATATTTAAGTGGATGCCACTCGAAGATATACCCATAAGTGAAATAAACCAGACCCACATGTGAAATCTCATATAGTACCCCTAGTATAAGAACTCAAAAGAAGAAATGCAAATAGAAATGTATAACACAATTAAAAGGAAAGCAAGAACTTGAAGATTGGACAATGAGGAGAGAGCAAGGAGAAAAACTGGGAAACATGACAGGGCAGAGCCATATATTTATATGTACAAGATGGGTAAGGAAATGATCCTGAGAAACATTAACAGGTTTTTGAAATTAACAGTTACTTGGTAGGATTCTTACCCTGACTAACTATACATGCTGATACCTGTGAACTAAGCAACTGCACTGAAGATAGCAATGTGTAATAGAAGGGTCATGCTTGGGATGCCTGCCATTCTGGTCTTCTAAATATGTACTGCTTGTCATGACATACCAGTTGGTGCCATACTGCCTCTCAAATAATTGTTTGTTTTTTTAAAAAAGGCTAATAAATGAAAGAAAAAGGACAAGAAAAAATGCTACAAGACTGTCCTTCTACAATACTGTACATGGTTAAATTTCTAAATTTCTGTGTAAAAATATGTGATTGATCATTTATATTTTTAAATATTTCTTATTTTTTAAAGATTTTTTTCTCCATATTCTGTAGAGACTTATAGTTTAACATATCAATACTAAATGGAAAATACCCTTTCCATGTTATGCCTAAGATGTTTGATATTCAGACAGGTAGTGAGGTTAAACCTAACTGGATATGTTGAAGGCAGTAATAACTGTCTCTCTTGGAGTGTTAACAACCTAAGTTTGCAGACCAAAAATTAGAGAAAAGTAAGGGCTGCAAGGACAGCCAACATTTTGGCCCTAGCCTTTCAAGGTCAGTGATGACTCAGGACATAGGAGAACCTATACTGTAGCATCCTGTAATTCAGTGATGTCCCAAATTATCTGGTCAAGGAGATGGTGGGGCCATAGAGCAACGTGATCGATGATATAGAGTGTGCTCAAGGAGAATCACTTGGAGAGAAAACATTCTCTCAGGCTTCCACAAAGAGCAAATTGGTCAAGCAATGGCTGTGACTCATCCACATGGCTGACACTGACAAAGGATCTACACACTGAGGCACAGGGTTACAGGATAATTACTGAGGGTACTTGACTGACCTCATCAGATATAGCAGTTACATTTCTTGTTATATAGGTCTTGCTTTATCTTGGTCTGAACCATCCAGCAGAAAAGTATAAAAATGAGGTATAAAAAGTAAAGCCATAGTAGTATGCTGAGCTGTGAAAGACTCAAGTCAACAAGTTCTGACATTGCCAGTCCTATGGATAACCCACTACTATTATGGACTATTGAACTATATTGGATTATTTTGCTGAATTCACACACCTACAATATTAAAATGGCAATGGAATACCCATCTCTAACAAAACTAATAAAAAATAAAGGGGATATTAAGGAAGGACCATTTTGTATTTGTATATACAAAATATTTAGGATAGATATACAGCTATTCTCTCTTAATTGAATGAGAAAAAAAGATTTGTACTAATAGTATTTGGGCAGGATATTTTGTCTGCATCTTGTATTATGAATAACCACTAAGAAGATAACGATATGCAATGGGTTAATTATTGAAACTGTCCTATTAATTGGTTTTGAAACTGTCCCATTGCTATCTGTTTCTAAATAAAATTTAAAAAAATAGATGGGCTTTAAGCCAATGATTCACTTGATTAGAATATTCTACTTTACAGACTTGTCATGTTGTTTTCATAGGCATAGTAGTTGGAGAACCACAGCTGATAGCCAAAACTGCTATTTTGAAAGCATGCACCTGCTTTTCTAAAGAGATAGACTGTTTGTGGTAGTTGATGCATTGTGTCAACTTGATGTGGGAAGCTTGGCTGGACTGGCTCTGAGGTTCTGGCTGTGGGGGCCCTGCTGGGATGAGATTTGGCCTGGCCTATGGCGTGATTGGTTCGGCACTAGGGCACCATGGGTTGCACCAGAGTGACTGAGCACAGAAAGTATATACAAGGGAGTTGAGGAAGGCTGCCGCACCCCACTTCCTTAGAGAAGTCCCAGTCTTCCTTGTGTCACTCTGCAGCTGTACCACTTTGGAAGAGCTTGATCTTCACAGCCACCACTTCAGAGGAGCTCCAATCTTCACAGTGGAATGCTTGGCAGGTATTTATTCCAGCAAGCAGTGAAAAGTAACTAAGACACTGTTATATGTACTTTTAACTATTTCCAGAGTCAGAGGACATAGACTAGATAGCGCTCTTTAGAGTTAAGCATAAATTCTAGACACTGGAGGAAGAAGACCTGAGAGTGCTCCAGTGTCCTTCCTGCAGATGTCTACCTGCAACATTTTTTCCCCCAATTTTGAAAAGAAATAAGGGAAGAAGGCATCCGTGTCTATTCCTCTTGCTCTGTGCTCAACCTAAGGCATCCATTAGACTTTACTCTATCTAGTACCAGTGGCAGCAAATTGGAGGCTCAAGGAAGTGGCCAGAGCCTGGTTAGCCACTCTTTCTGAGCATCTATGCCTACTTTCTGTGATCCCATGACCTTTGTGCCATGTATATATCTTAGGTCTTAGTTGCTGGCCTGGTAAGATCTTCTGGAAAAATCAGACTTCCCAGCGCTATAAAAAGAAATCATTTTTGAGAAGGGGAGAAGAGTTAATCTCCAGTTGTGCCTAAGGTTTAAAAGGCAGACAAATTTGGACTAAACTTGTACATGTATTGTTTGAGGGTTTCAGACTAGGTTTTGAATGTGGGCTGAAGATAAATAAAGGTCAGTTTCACTCTTGGCAGGGCTCTAGGAAAGGGAAACTCAGCATCCTGGAGACTTGGTCCTGAAACTTAGCAGTCACAGAGAAGAGAATTGCATTGGATTAAACACTGTTGTAAACTGTCTTATTTCTAGAGACAAAGCAGTGGAAAAGAAACAGGTGACTCCAAGTATGGCAGAAGGAAAAATCCTAACTCTCTCAGGTTCAGAAAGACAAAATCAGAAGCTTTCTTAAGGTGGATCTCTAATCCTTAGAAAAACATACCCCTACAGACAAAAGTTATGATTGACTCCAACTATATTGCCAAACAGAAAATCAAACCAATGATCAAAGGACTTTGAATGGCTGCCTTTTAACTATTTGAAAGAGTGAGAGAAATGAAAGTATACCAGCTATATTGTTTTAAGGTTTTCAAATAAATGACTCTGAATCAAAAGTTCTAAAATTCCAGCCTTCTAAAGAGATCTATTGCTTCTGGAGACAGATAGAGGCAGGTAAGTGATCGTTTACAAAAATCTTGGCCCTAGGACAAAAAGTCTTTAACACATTTTTGATTCTTTATCTGGTCACCTAGGCAATTTCCCTGTATAGCAGTGCTAGCTAGGCTCTATATAAACCCACTCTGAAAAAATGTATCCCCAGGTATCTGTAATATACTTAAGGAATTTACAGATTAAAGTCTGGTTTCACTAGAAGTCAATGTTTGATTTAAGCCTGACAGTAAATTTATTTAATCTAGTTTATAGATCTGAGCAAGGCTTCTAAAGACCACAATGTACTTATCAAGATCATCTGAAAATTTCCTAGATCTTGCCTGATCCATTTAGGTCACTGACAGAAATAGTTCTAAATTTCCCCATTTACTTCCCTTATAGATATTGTCCTTGAGGAGCTTGAACAAAATCAGTTAAGGATAGATACAGCCTCAAAGAGGCTTGAATTATGGCTGGCCTGGAAGCTCCATCTTCAGGACCCAAAGGGTAAGAAGGGAAGCCTGAATTAGTAATAAAAGATGAGACTTTGATTAAGGTTGGTTTTGAAACCTTTCCCTCAGCTTCCAAAGATCTAGGAATCTCAGTGATGGTGTGTGTTTTAAAGACAAGTAGTGTCTGGTTTTCCTGTGGCCCACATTTATATTGAAACAAAAAATAAGCATTTTTTTCTTTAGGCTAAGGAAACTCTGGGATCCTGCCTCACGCCCACCCAGAAGAGAAAGTAGGAGGAACTCTTGAAGACATAAGGGTAGATAAAGAGTTCATGAACAAACATATATTTGCATGGGAAACACTTGAAAGAATCAACAACTGGGATCAACTCTTCTTGAGGAGTTTCTGTACTTCAAAAGAAATTGCCAACAAAGTGAAAAGACAACTCACAAATTTTGAAAAAAATCCTAATAAGCGATCAGACAAAGGTCTGCTCTCTAGAATATATAAAGAATTAAGATATAACAGGGCCCTCAAATTTAAAGACTCAATTCAGAAATGGGCATCTGAGATGAATACACACTTCTCAGAGGATGAAATTAAATAAGCGAATAAATATATGAAAAATGCTCCACATCACTAGCTATCCGTAAAAATGCAAATAAAAACAACACTGAGATAGCATCTCACTCCAGAAAGAATGGCTATCATAAGGAAATCAACCAACAACAAATGTTGGAGAGGTTGTGGGGAAAAGGGAACACTTCTCCACTGTTGGTGAGAATGTAGACTGGTACAACCATTGCGGAGATCAGTGTGGAGACTCCTCAAAAGAGTAGGACTGGAAATCCCGTTCAAGCTGGTTATCCCCCTACTAGAATTTTCCCAGAGGAACTGAAATCATTATATCATAGTGATATATGTGTACCTATGTTTATAGCAGCACAATTTGTGATAGCAAAATCTTGGAAACAACCAAGATGTCTCACATGAGGAATGGTTGAAAAAGATGTGGTATTTCTATATAATGGAGTATTACTCAGATATAAAGAATGATAAACTTGAAGCATTTATATTGAAGTGTATGCCACTTGAACATACACTGGTAAGTGAAATAAACCAGATACATGCTTAAAGAAGTGCTATTGCTTGGCATTAAACCACTGCTTTTTAGTTCTTTGGAAGTGGGCTGATAACAAAAAGTGAGTTGGAAGTAGTTGGAGTGTTTCTCAGCCTGCATAGGAGAACACCTGCAGAGATAAATAGAGAAGTAAAAATGGCTCAGAGAAAAATCGTGCCCTGAGACCTAGGGCAAAGAAGCCTCTAAAATATTCCCATTATCTATCTAAACACCTAGGCAACCTTTTCTAGCAGTCAACAAGGCTACACCTTTTTTTTTTTTTTTTTTTTTTTTGGTGGAACTGGGGATTGAATTCAGGCCCTTGCGCTTGTCAGGGAAGCGCTTATTCCACTGAGCCATCTCCCCAGCCCCAAGGCTACACCTTTTAAAACCACTAAATTTTTTTTGTCTTTGAAGCTCACATGTTGTTATATCCATCACCTACTGAAAAAATGCACATTTATTAGTCTTTTACACACACATGAGTGAAATAAGGTTGACCAAAATCTTTTCTACTCTTAGAAAATGTAAGGCACAAATGTAAGTCATTGCTCTAATAGCTATTTTCCTCCACAAAAGGTAAACAGTTGTTGGAAGTTGCCTCAACCTGATTTCTAGAGGGTGATGGTTTAATGACAAGGTGGTTCTAAAATAGTTTCTAATTTACTAGCAGAGAGAGAAAAGCATAATAGATGAGTAGAGATTTTTCTGCTGGTTAATCATCTGGGCAATTGAGAGCCAGTTTCTACTGAGGAACATTTAGGTATCCACCAAAGAATAGCCCCTCATTTCTCTCTTGTTTTTACTGGTTCTTGCAACCAGCAATCTGACTTTAGAAAGGATTCCAGCTGCCTGTCTGGTCAACGTTTCTCGGAGGCCTCTGAACCCTGAAGTGACTCAGAGCGCAGGCCTGGCATGTGAGTAAGACTGCCTGGGAGCCTCTGGATCCTGAACAGACCCAGAGCATAGGTCCAGCTTGTGAGTGAGATCCCCTGGGCCGCCAGATCCTGAAGCGACCCCGAGGGCAGGCCCAGCGTGGAATGCTTCAGCAGGACTCCCTGCAAAGAGGCTAGAAGCAAGACCTACCCAGCTGATTCAGAAACAGAACATTTTGCCAGTGTGACACAAAGGGTTCACCTGCAAGGCTGCAGCAGGAAGAAGTGGAGCACAGCAGCCAGACCCAAGCCACACCCACCTGGAGGAGTCTGAACTTCGTAGATCCGGACCTGGTGCTAAGGTAATAACTCTATCTAAGCTCTACACCAAAGGACAAAAGTCAGTGGTACACAAAATGACAAAGAGAAGGAACAAAAAAGCAGTCTCAGGCCCCGAGTCCACCCAGTACAAATGGAGAAGACGCTAGCACAGAGGAGAATGGAAATCACACACCTGAAATAATAGCGTGGAAGTAAAGAAACAACTGCAAAAAGGCATAGAAAAAATCAAATCAGAAATAATTTCTGAAATAAAAAAGTAGTGATAACTATAATCAAAGAAGTACTAAGTGATTCTAAGGAATACATTGATAAAAAATAGAACAAAATATAAAAATGATGGAACCCCTGAATAAGCAATATAGGAAAGAAATAGAATGTATGAAACAGATCCAAAGTGATTTACAGGGAATTAAAACCTCAATCACAAGCTGGCAAATCCATTTGAATGAAAGTGAAAATAGACTCTGACCTTAAAGACACCATTGCAGCTAGTGAAAAAGTAAGCAAAGATCTCTTAAAAACAACTAGGATGCAGGAAAAAATAATGCAACACCTGCAAGATGATGCAAAGATGAACAATGTGAGACTAATAGGCATCAATGAGAAGGAAGGAGTCAATACAAATGATATAAAAAGAATATGGGCAGAAGTAATAGCAGAAAACTTCCCAGATATTGGGTAACAATCTGACATTCAGGTAACCAAAGCATATTGAACTCCAAATAACATCAACCCAATTAAATCCACTCCCAGACATACAATAATCAAGATCCCAGAAATTCAGCACAGGAACAGTATACTAAAAGCTGCTATAATTTTTTTTTTTTTTTTTTTTTTTTTGGTGGAACCAGGGATTGAACTCAGGCCCTTGTGCTTGCCAGGGAAGCGCTTCTTCCATTGAGCCATCTCCCAGGCTCTAAAAGCCGCTATAGAAAAGAAACATTATGTTTAAAGGAAAACTCATCAGAATAATGGCAGATTTATCTTCAAACCATTGAGTCAAGAAGAGCATGGAGAACAGTACTTCAAGTCTTGCAAGAAAACAAATTTCAACCCAGACTGATATACCATGCAAAACTGTCTTTCAAGTAGAATGGAGAAGTAAAATACTTCCATGACAAAGAACAACTAAAGAATTTCATGATGACAAAGCCAAGCCTACACAGACTACTAAATCATGCTCTAAAGAGGGAGCAAAATGATTACAACCCCATGAATGAAAATGAAAAGAACCCACCAAATAGGGAAGACAAAAACAGGAGAATAAGAGTAGTCTTTCAGTTATTCTTTTGTGTACAGCAGCAAAATATTTCCATCAGCACACTCGACAAATGGACTTCTCTTGCACTCTATGGGTCATGATTCCATATGGGTCTACAGGGTGGATTTCAAGGAAATAGATGTAGCTCAGCCCCACAAGTGACACCTGGCCACCAGTAAGTGTCATGGTCATTATCCATGTGTACAACACACTAGAACTTTGTGCGATATCCTATCCCCAAACTGTCAGAAGTGATGGTCATTTATTTGTCATTCCAGCATTTATCTTATGTTTTATTCTTAGAATTTCTTTACTGTCATGAAAACTTTTTCTTAGTTCAATTGTTTTGAAACATCTAATTTTAAATTAATTAGTATTTAATTTTCTGAATAATGCTTAATCTTAATTTTTGTTTTAAGATTCATACATCTTTGAATTACAATTTATCTAAAAGACATCACATGATATCTTCTAGTTTTAGAAACTTTAAAAAGTATATTTTTTATTTTCTGTTGACTTGATATTACTTCTTCCCTATCCATTATACACACATACACATACATATATATGAAAAAAAATATGTGTATAACCTGACATAAGATAAGTACTGTTTCATAGAAATCTACAATGACCTTTTAAATATGGGTTCATCTAATATATCTTATATAGTCCTGCATAACTATCACTTTCAGAGCTCTTTATTGTTCATCCAGGAGCATACTGCAACTTCTCATGTCTTTTGAATTATGCTCTTCATAATTTCCTATATGCTACATCTGGATGTATAAAAATATTTGAAGTTTGTGTAACTAGAAAATATTTTACTTTTAGTTTTCAAAGGTATGTTTGCTAAGTATAAAATTCAAAGAGGATAAATCTTTTTTTTCTTTCAGTCCTTTAATTAGTCTAGTTTTTTTTACACACTTGGTCCTTTTTTTTCTTTCTAATATGGAATAAGATGGTGTTTAATTGTTTTCTTCCATATCTAATATTTGTTATGTATATGCTTTAGCCATTTTTTTCTTTATAATAAGTTTTGGACAATTTAATTTTTGTGTATCTTGGTATGACTTTATTTAAATTTCTTGTGCAAAAGGTTCATTTTACTTGGAAATGTGGTATTATAAGATGAACTAAATTCAGAATTTTTAAATCTTTAAATATTTATTGCCTATTCCTTTCTACCTTGAGAATTCTAATTATATGAATATATATAAAAAAGAAAGGAGCAGTTAATGCTTACAATGTTTATTACTATGATTTTTTTTCCTCTCTTGAATTTCTTATAATTTCTTAGTTATTGTTTTTTAAAACAAAACTTACATCTGATAATCTGAAAAACTAATTTTCACATAGCTTCATGTAATATAGCAACCACTGTTGAATTCCTATTACTTTGTTTAGTGAAGTCTTATATCATGTATAATGCTTTTTTCTTCTATCACTACTTTGTATTCTTTAATAATAATAATTAATAAATAAAATAATAATAATAATAATAATAATAATAATAATAATAATAAAAAGTACAAAAAAATTTCATGGCCATTGGCTTCAATGGGGATTCATCAGAAGGAGCTGGGCAAACCTGTCCTCTGCTTTAAGAGTGGCAGCTGCTCTAAGAGCATTTAAATAGCTGGTTTAGTAACCAATGTTTGTCAAAGTTTTATAAGGTCCTTCCACCACAGCAACCACTGAAGAACAGGAGCCATGGCCCCACACTATCCCATGGCCATGGGCCTCAACAAGATTCACAAGGTGACTAAGAACGTGATCAAACTGAGGCACAGCCACCATCTCACCAAACACACCAAGTTCGCGCAGGACATGATCTGGGCGGTGTGCAGCTTTGCCCTCTGTGAGCTGCACGCTGAGGAGCTGCTCAAGGTCTCCAAGGACAAACATGCCTCAAGTTCACCAAGAAAAGGTTGGGGACACACATCCATGCCAAGAGGAAGTGTGTGGAGCTGAGCAACATGCTGGCTGCCATGAGGAAGGCAGCTGCCAAGAAGGACTGAGCCCCTCTGGAATAAATCTTTGCAGAAAGTTAGAAAATAAGTTCTATAATGTATTGAATAATATTAAGGTAAGAATAAACATAAGGTACCTGAACAGTCATAGGTAAAAAGCCTCAGCAAAATTCATTGCATAGCACTTTCTACATTTATAGTAGAACTTTCAGAGTCTATAGTATTAAAGTATTTCCCTCTCCCATATACATAAATGATAACTAGATCTAGGAGGGAGGAGAGAAAGCTGGAGATTCTGCCTTAGGCTAAATGTGTTTTGGTCCCATTGTTGTGCTGCTTTGGAAATAGAACCCAGAAGCTGGTTCTTTCCATGGGGTCTCAGGTTCAGTCTCCCTAAGAAGATTGTGGTCTCCTGGATGGACAAAATCCTGATGTCTAATCTTCCCCAGAGATGAGGTATGACATGTCTCTGACTGTGTCAGGTTTTACTCCAGTGCAGGAAAGACAGGAAAGATAAAAGAAGCCTTTATTAACTCCAGAGACATAGTGGAGAGGATTGATGGCAGGTGGGGATGATCCTTTCACCTGAGACAGAGAAAGTTGAGACTTTTATGGACTTTTGCTATAGGTGGACTTTGAGGGGCAGTTTGAAGTACATGTAAGGAGCTGTCTGGGGTCTCTCCTGTGTGTGTGTGTGAAGGGTAATGAAATTGCATCTAGGGCTGGAGTGGGGAGGGAGGAGGAAGTAGTCATTGACAAGATAAACTTTTGTGTTAAGGGCCTCAGCATCTTAGAGGACCACCATAACAATTCAGCAATTTATACTAGGATTAGTACCTGTCAGACTCAACTAAGATGACTTTTCTATCTTCAGCATTAGGAAGCACTCATTTTTTATGGGTTTAACTTACAGGTTCTTAGTTGTTCAGTAGAAGGAAAAGGTTGGGGTAGTTTAAAGGCTCTCTTTTTTCTAACTCCATAAAAGGAAGTATATCTCTTGCCTGGTTTTGTTCATGAACTCTCTGCCTACACCTATGTCTTCAACATTTTAACCTATTTTCTCTTCTAGTAGATTTTGTGATTTTATTTGAATATTTAGATCTTTGATCTATTTCTGACTTTAGTGCTTGGTGATAGACATGGGTCTAGTTTTAATCTTCAGCATATAGAGAGCCAGTTTTTCCAGCACCAGTGAGAATGTTTGGTCACTTTATCAAAGACCAACAACTGGTATCTCATCTTATTAAAAAGTCTTTGTGCCTCAAAAGAAATCCCAACAGTGAAGAGACAACCCACAGGTTGGGAGAAAAATTTCAGCCTATTGTCCCTCCGCAAAAGGGCCTCTATCTAAAACATATGAAGAACTGAAAATAAATCAGACCCCCCCAATTCAAAGACCCAGTGCAAAAATGGGCACCTGACATGAATGTACACTTTTCATATGAAGAAGTACAAATTGCAAATAAATACATGAAAAATGTCCAACATCATTGGTTATCTGAGAAATGCAAATTAAAACAACACTGAGATCTCATTTCACCCATGAAAGAATGGCTATTATAAAAAAAAAATCAATGAATAACAAATGCTGGTGGGGCTGTGGGGAAAAAGGAACCCTGTTTACTGTTGGTGGGAATGCAGGCTGGTGAAATCAATCTGGAAATCAGTATGGAGATTATTCAGAAATCTAGGATTAGAGGTCCCATTTGACCCAGCTATTCCCCTTCTAGAAATCTCTCCAAAAGAATTAAAAACATCATACCACACTAAATATATGTGTACCTGTGGTTATAGCAGCAGCACAATTTGCCATAGCTAAACCCCAGAAAGAACACAAACGCCCATCCACTGGGGAACCAATAAAAAAGATGTGTTACTTTTGTACAATGAAGTACTACTCAGCTGTAAAGGAGCATAAACTGGAGACTTTTATAGGTAAGTATATGCAATTTGAACCCATACTCATAATTGAAATAAATCAGACTCACATGTGCAAACACAGAGAAGAAGTCCAAACTGTTGCATATACAAAATAGGAATAAAATGCCCCTCAAAGAAACATTATACTCTTCCCTGGGGCTGGGGAGATTGCTCAGTGGAATAAGTGCTTCCCTGGTAAGTGCAAGGGTCTGAGTTCAATCCCTGGTTCCACAAAAAAAGAAAGAAAGAAAGAAGTAAAGAAAGAAAGAAAGAAAGGTAATACTTTTTCCATGTTCTCAATTGAAATTTATCATAATTTTAACAAAAGATAATGCATAAAAGAGACAGGGCCTAAGTAAGTGACAAAGACTAGGCATAAAACTCAAAGATGACAGTATTAATCACGTATGTGAGTCACAGTCCAGAATCCAGTCCAGTCAAAATATTTTACAGATGCTGTGAAACAAAAGCAAACACATACACCTTTCTAAGGATCTTGGTGGGACCTCCAAATAATGGAGGGGAAATGCTAGATGTCAAACACATCAAGTTCATGTTCCCTGAAGTCAAAGAAGGAAGTCTAAGGAACAATAGAGGTTAAGAATAGGAAAATTTATTGGAGAAAAAGGAATGAGGAATAGGGACAGGGGAATTGGATTAGGAATAGCTCCAGAGAGACAGGAGGGTCCTGAATGGGTTGCCTGGTAATTTAAAAATCTGTATCCAAAGCTAAAAAAAAAAAAAACAAACCCAAAGAAATTCATTGAAATACAAATAATTTGTAACTTGAGCTAGTTTTTACAGTTGTATGTACTTGAATGTAAGAAATTGTCCAAGTAAAAAGTCATTTACATATCAGAATTTAAGGTAAATAATAGTGCAAAATGACAGAATTCAGATGAAATTCATCCTCAGGTGGAAAAGCCAAAAAGAACAAAAAAACTAAAGAATATTTTTGTAGGTGGGATCAAGAGGAAAGAAGGAGTCATCAGCAATTACAGGGGAACAATGTTAGCTTGACAAAATAATTTTCTCCATCAATGTGAAAGTGAAATTTATGTCACAACATATCACCAAAATAGAAGGTAATTGTCAAGAGTTTTCTCTATGTTTTCCTCATGGTTTTCTATTCTGTGTTAGTCCCATGTGTCAGCTATCCAAGATTTAATTCTAAGTGGAATGTATTGATTTGAAAATAATAAAAAAGGGGTCAGGGAGATGGCTCAGTAGAATAATGCTTCCCTGGCAAGCTCAAGAGTTTGAGTTCAATCCACCAAAAAAACAAACAAACAAACAAACAAACAACAACAAAAATCTATTCCATAACTTTGCATATAATAGTAATAAAACAGTTCCATAACACCTTTAATTCCTGTTCATAGCATGATAAAAGATACTGTACTGAGTTTTTACACTTGATCTTAGCCAATGGGCCAAAAAGCTGTTAGACTGAATTTTTAGAAAAAACATGCACAATATTTCTTATGAGAAAGAAAATAATCAATAATTAAATTTGAATGATGAAGTGCTGGTAAATCAATACACTGAAATATTTCCAAATTATATTTAGGAGTTTTGGGCTATTATGCTGTTTATATAACAGGAAACCCAAAATGATCATATCTGAATATTCTGAAAAATTATGATCTTTAAAACTATCCCTGTACATTTATATATGCATATAATTTTTTTCTGAAGAATCTTTTTTCCCCCTTTTGTGCTTCTTTATTTCTCTTTTAAATTTTGTTTGAGGGCCGGCCAAATAGCTCAGTGGATTAAAGCCCTTGCAACAGGCAAAGGGGCTAGAGGTTCAACCCTGGAGCCTGCTGCGCTGGCCCCGCCCCAGGGCATGCTGAGACATCAACTGAGACTGAAATACAAAAGAAAAAAAATGTTTGATAGTAATAATTTTTTTTGGATTTATCTTTGGTAAAATAAAATTTTAAGTTTCCTGACATTGTTTTTATATTTATTTATTTATTTGTATTTTAGGGAAGGCTCTACAGGGTGTTCAGGGTCTCACTACTAGATCAGACTCATATGACCCACCTGTTGACGGCCTCCCAAGAGCTAGATTATGGGCTGGCACCACCATGCCCAGTCTCAATCGCTGTCTCAGGGGGCGGGGCCAGCACAGCGGGCCAGGGGATGAAACCTCCAGCCCCTGCGCCTGCTTGCAGGCGCTTTAATCTGCTGAGCTATTCTAGACATTGTTTTTAAAGAATGAAAGCTAGAATTGGAGAAAAACGTCTGTTATTGGAGAAAAAACTTTTTATGGAATTTGTATTTTAATGCTAATTTAATTTAAGCCCCCAAATGTTCAACATTTGATATTAAAATATTAGAAAAGTGATTCGTATGAGATGTTCTTAAAATCTTGTATATTTTTGTCCTAATAATGCTGTAGTTCATCTTAGCACAAATTTGTTTTTATGTGTTTAATACAGGATCTACAGGCATTCACTATGCAGATCACACTTATAGTGATCCTCCTGTTTTTCAGCCTCCCAAGCATTGGAATTATAGACGCGCACCACCACACATGGTCTCAATTGCAGTCTCAGTGCACTCCGGCGGTGGGGCTGGCAAGGCATGCCGGGGATTAAACCCGGGTCCCTGAGTCTGCCTAAACAGGTGCTTTAACCTGGCTGGCCCAACTATCTCACTGGCCCCATCTTGGCACATTTGACTGTTACAACTTTATGGCTATAACAGGTTAATATGGGTCAATTCATTACCCAAGTCAATGAATGTCTGATACAATAGGGTCAGGCTATAAAATACCATAACTCTTGTCGCACTGTAGTTGTATGAAAAGGAAGCTGAATTGAACAATATTTTTATCAAGTTGGTATGTAATACATTGCATGCTTCTCTCATTTTTTGTGATAACATCTATGATCCATGAATTAAACACAATCCTCTGCTTTTATTGTCAAAGTCCTATGCCTTCTAGAGCTCTCTTGTGTCCTTCATTATTTTTATTACTTCCTGATTGACCCCGTCTCTCCATATTCTCTTTAGTTCTCAAAACAGATTTCTAGAGAAGACTCATAGCTGTTTAGGCAGATACAAGGTGGCAAAAGTGAGTTCCTGCTTTCTTTGACCCACAGAAGGAGAAGGAATAGTGAACAAGTTCCTGTCTCACGTTTACTAGGAAATATATGAGGATGAAAATCCAGAACCAGTATCAAGGTGATGCCAACATGGGAAGCCACTGTTAAAAAACAAACATTATAAAATAAAATCTGTTGCAATTAAGCACTGATGATTCCAAGAAAATTATACATGGGCCATACTTTTTGGAGTTTTGAATTTACTTACTGGTTCCATAACCATTTATTGAACATTTACTTGGTCCATTTTTTTAATTGGGCATTGAAGAAAATGTTCTAGCAAGGGTTGTTGTTTATTAATTTCTGACACCGTGAGATGTTTAGCTTTTGATTTTTCTAACCTTTATTTCTACAATATAACCTATACAAAAACTCCACTTTAAAAAAGGAGAAAATTGCCTGGTAACACATGACTGTAGTCCCAGTACTCTGGAGAACAAATTTGAACTCAGTCTAAATTTGAACCCAGCCTGAGCAAATTAGTGAGATCACGTATGAAAATAGAAAAAGAAAAGTATAAAAGGGGTTGGGGATATGGCTCAGTGTGAAAGCCCTGCCTTCTGTTCCCACCGGGAGGGAGGAAGGAAGGAATGGAAGAAGGGAGGGAGGGAGAGAGGGAGGGAGGAAGGGAGGGAAAGAGAGAAAGAGAGAGGGAGGAGAGAAAGAAAAAACTGAAGAACAAATAGGCCAGATGATAACGTACAGACTTGTTCATGAGGATTTTAAATGCATGTTCTTTCCAAAGTACTCCACTATGCTCTGGAGACTGGATCCCAACTCAGGCATATTTGCTCCTTATAAATAGAAATATATTTCAGTGTGATCTTGAACTCTAGGAATGCTGCTGAAACTCAGATGCGACAGCAGAATGTTGCTGGGGATTAGGCTGCTGCTGAAGGTTACAGGAGAAAGGAGAGCTGTGAGCATGTTGCCCCAAGCAAAGTCTCTAAAATTCCATTTCATGTATGCATGTGCCTTCTCAAGTCTTTTTTTGGAAGAACACAGTGTACAACTGAAAGAAAAACAAGTAGTGTCACTGTTCATGAAGTTGAGGCACATGCACTTGGTGTTTGATGTCATGTTTGGTTATATGATGTGATAATCCACATTAAGTAACTCGTCTGTAAGTGTACAATGCACATGCTTGTGCTTCTTATACCAGTACGGAAGTTGAATCACAGACCAGCCATACACGTTCAGGAGTCTTTCTAGAGTTCCTTCGTCTTAGAGCATTTTCACACATATGAAAATAAGACTGTTAGTGGATAAGAGGATAGTAGCACAAAAGCCTTTCTTAAAGGCTGCATTTACCTGCAGTTTCTGATGAAAACAAATCATAAACCTAAACAAAAAACACACGATTACTGTTATTTGCAGTACTGGCCAAAAAAAAAAAAAAAATGTAGATTTGTGTAATAGAGGAAAAGGGCTCAATTATGAGAGTCTCTACAAGGAAAGCAAAAGCCTAGAGGCAAAGTTTTAATTCAATTGTTTGTGTCCATTGATTTTCTCTCCTATTTATTGAGTAGTTTCCCCTGAAACATCAACTCTATGTTAAAAATGAGAATCTCAATACTCACTCAATTACAGAAACATGTTTGGATTATATATATATATATATATATATATATATATATATATATATATATATATATATATATATATATATAATCTTTTCTGCCTCTAGGGGGAAGTGTGTTTTCAACATCTCTGTCCCCAGAAAGTGTTCTCTTATGGGCCGCATGATTCACAGGGGTGATCTTTAGTGTGACTGCAGAATTGGCTAGACAGGGAAAGAGGCCCTTTGGAAATCTGATGTGTGCTTCCTTTTGAGGTTGAGTCCAGGATTCTGAGGGTGAAGAGCTGCAAAAACTGTTACAAGTGGTGGGGAAAACTTCGTTCTGACAGCAATTCTACTACCTTTCAGAGCACCTTTTCCTGGTAGCAGCACAGTAACATGGCATTAATTTCATTTCACACAGCTAGAAACTAAGCACAGAACTTTCTAGAAAACTTGCCTCTTCATTTTAGTTGCTTAAAGTAGAAAAGAAATTCATGTTTTGTAAATGTTAGTGAAAACATTTCTAAATCTTACAGAAGATCTATGAATTTCTGTATTATCTCGTAAACATTGTCCTTTAGGGTTTCAGTTGCCTGATTTTATTTTGTAGTATTTCTCCATATTTTTTTTTGTTCACATTCAACAATTAAAGCCAGAAAGGATGCACTAATGCAAGATTTGTGATTTTTTTGAATGTGGAAAGGCCTTTTTTTCATTTCATGTTTTACAGAATTGGAAGGAACAGTGTCTAAAAATTGAGTGCAGGACATATTATTTCTATTTTCTTTCTTTCTTTTTGTTTTATTTTAATTTATTTTTGAGACAAGATCTCACTGTGTAGTTCAGGCTGGCCTTGAACTCCAAATGGGATACTCTTGTTGCCTCAGCCTCCCCAGTGCTGAGATTACTGGCATGCACCACCACACCCACCTATTGCTTTAACTTTTTAATTAAAGTGTTACAAGGGTTTTATTATAAAACTATGATTTCTTTTTCAGTTTTAGTCTGCCCTGTAGTCTGAATATTTAGCTAAATATAAAATAAAATTTTGATACAAAGAATGTTGTCACTCCTAGGGCCAGTTAGTTTGTCTACAGCCCTCTTTTATTTGGTAGGTGCTACGTGGTTTATTTATAATTCAGTCTTATTTAAAAATATTCTCAGGAGACAAAGAAGTATTTGTAGAAAACCTTTATCCTCTTTGGGTCATCTCACTTCAATTAAATGTGAGATATAAAGCTTGTTGATTTCTTCTTTTTCTGTTCTCTCTCCCTCCCCAGCTCCTCTGTGGATTGACCCCAGGACCTTCCCACTGAGCTACATTTCCAAGACCCTTTACTTTTTTTTTCCCCCTCATACTGGACTTGAACTTGTGCTGCTTTTGCCTCAGACCCCCAGAGGGCTGGCTTTACAGGTGTGAACTACCAGATCTGGTGTGGGTGATTTCTTAAATCTTTGAGACTCCAAAAACTGCAGAACTCCATGACATTTACATAAATTTTCAGTTGCCTGCAAAAAGTTTGCTTTCATGAAATAAAAACAATTTATAATTAAAATCCATATATTACTTGGTGAGCCCTTTTATAATCTTGTGCCTTTATGCATTTGAAAATTTTTCTTTAAATTCCTACTCTCTGTTCTTGGCTGTTTTAGAGGGGTATTCTGAGCACGGGCAAGGGTGCCAGCCCTGGCTTTTCTCCTACTGTTTAGTGTGGGGCCTCTTCACTGCCACACTGCGTCCTAGTCGAGCTCTTTGGCGACAAGCTGCAAGTTGAGAGCTCCTATCCAAAGGCCAGGAGGCGGCTACCAGGCTCATCCTAACGTAATCGCGCTGCCCTGCTGTTGACCCTTGGGCCAGGCTGGGCAGCGCCTGAGATGCGAGTGGCATTCACGCCCAGTGCCACTGAAACCCTAGACTCTCCGCGTAAGCCCGCACCACACACTACAGAATCAACTCTCCATTGGCTGAGGCTCCCAGACGCTGAGCACAGCGGGCGGTAATCGGAAACCTTGGTCTCTCAGGTCTCCCGGCAACTAGCTGAAATCCATTAAGACTCCTGGAATTCGGGATTTAGCTGCTATCCTGTTGTCTTGTTAGGAAAAAAAACCACTATAACTATGATCTTATAGACAATGCCTGGCCTCCTACGACTTCGGGGAGGAATTAATTGCTGCGAAGCATAAAATCTCCATTTCTAGGGTGCGTGGCATTAAATTTCATTATAGATTCCACTTCCGCTAATGGTTACCACTACAATTAAATAGACAAAAGTTCTTCCAAGAGTTAAAAAAATCGATTTATAGTGAAAATTTAGGGATTACGCTGTGTAATCTGAAATCTAAGTGTACCAAAGGATGAAACGTTACCCTTAACTACATTTACAATGCCAGAAACAGCGATAAGCAAAGTGCTGTTAACGGCGAGGAGGGCTGGTGCCTGAAGTTGCCACATCTCCGGAAACCTCAGTTTGTCTTTTCAGGGTCACAGAGGACAGCTGGGGCACTTTAGGGCTGGGTGGGGGGTGACTGGGGGTGGAGTGGAATGGGGAGGGAGCAGCTCCCGGGCGGTGGAAAGAGCCTATGCGAGTTTCCGCCGTAAGAGGGCGTAAATTTAAGACTAACAAATCTGTGAACCTGGTCGCCCAAGTGAAAGAACATTTTAAAACATTTTCAATTTATTTTAATTTGCGGGATTTAACTGTCCGAATTCTCTTGTGCGAGGGAGCACCCTTGCGTTGCACACGACTTTTGTGGGTTACTGCGTACAGAGGATTCAGTTCCTTTCCGCGCTGCCCGGCTGCGCGGAGAACCTTGGCGGTGCTCCTCTGGCGCTGGGTGTCTCCGCGTCCCGCTGTGGCGGTGACCAAGGAGAAGGCTGAACCTCTGAGGAAGGACCTTTCCCGGAGTCGCAGAATCGAGCAGCGTGACTTGCGTTCCCCGGAGCCCAAAGAAGCCCTTGGATCTCAGAGCGCGCTCGGGTTTGAGGGGGACTCTCCGGGGAACATTTTGGGGAGACAATCCTTTCATTTGCTGGTTTAGCAAACAGAGCCACGAGGACGAGCTGGAGATGCTTTTCAAGCTTTCTGACGCCTCCAGAAGCCGAAACATTCGCTCGCCTTTGAGAGCAACAAGTTTTCCTTTCCTGGCTTCCCGCTCGCCCGCGGGGGTCCGAGAACCAGGACGCAGTGGCCCCGGCGCTGCTGCAACTCCAGGTGAACCGCACGGCCCAGACTGTGGGGGCTGGCGCAGGGCCGGGGCAAAGCAGGGGTGAGGGAAGCTGCCGGGCACACCAAGTCCGCGCAGAGGCTGGGTCCATGTTCCCAGACTCTGCGCCGGGGACCGAGAAGGTCAGGTGCCCAGTCAGTATTAGTCGGCGCCGCGATGGGAGTGCGTGAGGCCAGAGCGCGAAAGAGGTGAGGCCGGGGACCTGTGGAACTTTGATCGGAGAGCAGCAGTCTGGAAACTGCTCCCTTTTTCCAGTCCTGCCCTCTGACCCCAGGGTGTGAGTCCTCGTGGTGTGGGTGCGGGTGCCGCGCTTTTCTTTCTCTTCAAACACATTTCCTTTTCTTAAAGACCAGAGCTGGAGAGTGCAGGGCCAGGGCGTGGCGGGGACCCTGGAGGCGCACAGCGCAGTGCGGGCTCCCGCGGGCGCAGACGTGGGCGGTGGCTGCTTTAAGGAAAGGCATAGAGGCAGCGCTGGCGGGTAGGGGGGTTAGGGACTAGGAAGCTGTGGGCAGGGGAGGGTTGTGGGGAGGAGCCCTGATGTAAGAATGTTAATGAGAGGCTCCCCCAGCCCAGCCCCCACCCCTCCCCACCCCCACCCACCCCACCCGCTGCAACACAATCCAGGCCTCGGCTCGCCTTGTGTGGTAACGCGCTCCGTTCTGCCGCTGCCACGCTATTTAAACGAGGGCCATGGATCCGGGAACCCGCGCGAATCAATGAGATCAAACGCGAAGGAGATGCACCGTCAATTACAAACACTTGGACAAGTCTTCTTCTTTTTTCTTTTGCAAATACGCTTTCAAAGGCAACCATAGCAACGCCCAAATAAGAAGCCACCTCTCAGCCAAACAGCATATGTATAAAGGAAGGACGAATATATATTTATAATAGTATATGTGTATATTACAGACGCACAGGTTTACTACACTCGGTGAACTTTTTTTTAATGCTAGTGACATTACAGAGGATTCTTCCTATCTTTTGGCGTTAGTGAAGGGGGCATTTTGTTTTCTTAGGGCGCCTAAGGTGGCGCAGGGACCTCGGAAAGGAGAGCGGGGAGGAAGGCGGCAGGGCGCGTGGGGGGCGGAGGGCCAGCCGGCGGTGAGGGTGAGCGCCGCGTCGCTGCACCATGCCGTCCCGGCAGCTAGTGCTCACTTTCTCGGCGCACGTCCTGCTCTCCTGGGCGCTGTTGGCCGGTGGCGCTGGCGGCAGTGATGGAGGCGGCGGGGGCGCGCGCCCGGGCGGCGGGCGCCGGGAAAGAGAAGCGCTACAGCCGCAGAAGATCGAGGTGCTGGTGCTGTTGCCCCAGGACAACTCTTACCTGTTCTCGCTGGCCCGCGTGCGGCCGGCCATAGAGTACGCGCTCCGCAGCGTGGAGGGCAACGGGACCGGCCTGCGGCTTCTGCCACCGGGCACTCGCTTCCAGGTGGCCTACGAAGACTCAGACTGCGGCAACCGCGCGCTCTTCAGCCTGGTGGACCGCGTGGCGGCGGCGCGGGGCACCAAACCAGATCTCATCCTGGGGCCAGTGTGCGAGTATGCGGCGGCGCCGGTGGCCCGGCTGGCGTCGCACTGGAACCTGCCAATGTTGTCGGCGGGAGCCCTGGCCGCCGGCTTCCAGCAAAAGGACGCCGAGTACTCGCACCTTACGCGCGTGGCGCCTGCCTATGCCAAGATGGGCGAGATGATGCTTGCCCTGTTCCGCCACCACCAGTGGAGCCGCGCTGTGCTGGTCTACAGCGACGACAAACTGGAACGCAACTGCTACTTCACTCTCGAGGGGGTCCACGAGGTTTTCCAGGAGGAGGGTTTGCACACGTCCGCCTACAGTTTCGACGAGACCAAAGACTTGGACCTGGACGACATCGTGGGCTACATCCAGGCCAGTGAGCGAGGTGAGCTGGAGCGCGCCCCGGGCCCCTGGCCCTAACCCAGCCGCTCTCCGCGTCCTCTGAGGCTCCACTGCCCAGCGGCGCTGGGACCAGGAGGTCGCGCAGGGACTCACTTAGGTTGCGCTGCCTGACCACGAGCTCGAAAGAAGGGTTGCGGTGGAGGAGATAACTAGAAGGTCCTGGGGAGGTGGAGGGCTCTGGACAAAGGGGTGTCTGAGCCCGCCGCTCTCGCTTGCCCATCTCTGACAGGTGCCGTCAAACTACCCCCCACCTCTATCCGCCAGCGCGGGGCTCACACCAGGGGCGCACGACCAGTGCCCTGCTCCGAGGTCTGAAGCACGCCAGTGGCAAAGTATTTGTGGCCCGGCCCCTTTCCGTCGCGCGCCCACTCTCAGCGCGGAAGCCTCTGCGGACGCTCCGCAGCTGCGCGCCACCGCTGGGCTAATGCTGGCCTCCTGGTCTCCTGGCTGCTCTGGCCACAGACCCTAGGTTTCTTTTAAAGACTCATTGTACCACCCTTCTCACTCCTTCCCTGACTTGTGCAGTTATGAACAAGCTTCTGTGCTCGCCACGAAAATGACTTGCTGTATTTGGACTCAGGCGACACCCTTGTGCGCTTGTCAGGACAGGCTGCAAAACTCCCCGAGCTCAGCTTTGCGGGGGGTGGGGAGGCTTTGAACGTCCTTTCTGCTCGCGTTTTCCCTGGGAGTCTTAGGAATGTGAAATAATCCCCGAATAGAATAATCCCCGGGTAGAAGCTCAATGCTGGCTTGTTTTAGTGGCTGTCCTACAGGGAGCGGTTGGTGAAAGGACACGAGGTGGGTAATCGGGAAGCCCCCGGTGTGGTTCCTTCAGGGTAGACTGCAGGAAGGCGGTCTAAATCCCAGCCCAGTGCGGGCTCTCTTCGGTGGAGTTGCGGGTGGGGTGATCAGAGCTCGGGGAATCCCGCCTCTGCTTTTCCTTGGTTCGCACGCGCCTGCAATGCCAGCGGTGCAACCCAGGAGAAAGCTTCACGGACCCTGATACCACGCGTCTGAGACCCAAGGGAAGCCAGGCTGAGGCCGGTGGAGAGTTTATCCGTGACCTGGTATGGCCGAGCGCTAGCGGTGACAGCGCAACCCGAGCCCGGGAGCCTCAGAAACAGGTGAGACTAGGCAAAGTGGGGAGCCCTCGTCCTTCCCAGTTGCAGTGAGCACCTCCGCGAGAGCAGAGAGGTAGGGGGTTTTGATCATGGGTGTACAGGCTGTTTTTGAGCGCCTGAGCTCCAGGTGGTTGCATCGAACAGAATACCTGCCAGGGAAGCTAATTATGAAAACGAGCATTTGTATCCAAGGGCGGCTGCTAAGTTGCCAACCCTGGGCTACTTCTCTCTGCGGTCCCAGTCCCCAGAGTTTCGAAGCATCCTTCAGATCTGGAGCTGTTCTGGGTTGCCGGAGCCTATTCTTTCAGCTCTGGGCTTTGGAGGGTCGATTGGGATGGGGGTGTGGCCCCCGACTGTGACATCTGTGGTTTGCAGAAACATCCGCCCTTCCAGTGGGGAGTCAGCTCACTTGGCCTAGGATTCAAGGCCAAGGGCATTTGTCTGTCCAGCCGAGGGCAGATCGAGGCCAAAGGACCTCTCGGCCTCACAATGGAGGTCAAAGGACACGAGGGCGCAGAGTCCTGGCGGCCTGCGGGCCCGGAGTGCTGGTGTGCCTCAGGCTTCTGAGGATTTGTTCTGCATTTTGTTGCTGCCTTTTTTTCTCCCCCCCCCCCCCAAGTCCTCTAATCCTTCTAGATGTTCCCAAGTCTCTCTGCTTATTTTTTTACCTTCCAACTTTGAATTTAGTGTTGGACTGATGTTTATATTTTACTAATTATGATTTTTGCTCTAAAACACTTTTTCAACAGCAATCCGGCCATTATTCAGAAAGGAAACAAAACAGTTTTTCCCCTAAACTGCACCTGCCTGCCCTCCACTTTTTTACTCTTAGGAAAGTTTCTAGATGACAAACTTGCTCTGAGGAGCTTCTAGGAACACAGTGTCTTCACTTCATGGTAAGCAGTTAGTATGTTAAACAGGGATTCAGTGTGTGTTTGCCACAGAACTGGTGGTAGAGCCCCTCACCAGCCGGCAGGTCCAGGGCTGCTGTTGAACTCGGTGCTTTGGGCTCTTCACCTTTAGCATTGGAATGGGGACACACAGGGCTTCCTGGAGGATGCAAGGAGCTAACCCCTAGAATGTGCCAACACAGCATCAGAGCCATCCCAGGGGCCCAGCGAATATATGAAATGAGCTGCTTCATTGTAGGGGTGATATATATCTCTTTCCATAGAAGAGGAGACTTCACCATGGGAAGGAACCGTGGGCTGTAAAGCAGAGGTCCCTGGAGCAGAAGTCTCCGCTTACATACAGCTTGGTGGCCTGTGCAAGTCACTGAACATCCCTGAGCCCTAATTTCCTCCTGCATGAAGCAAAGACTTAGGAGAATAAAGTCTGTTCTAGCTGGTGTTCAGTGACCCTGATTTTTGCTCACCCAAGTGTACAAATGGATCTGACAGTACTTGGGCCTTTGAAAATTCCTTCTTAATCACCATGAACCAGAGCACGCTTTAATCCTCTTTCAGAGAGAACATTTTTTGGTTATCACATCATCTTTAAAACCGAATTATGAATGTTTCAGTCTCTTCCCTGGTAAAAACTGATAATACCATCTCAAATACAGTGATAGTATCACTACATTTTATTTGGTTATGTGCTGTACTGCAGAAAAAATCCTTAAGGGACATTAATTATTCTTTCACTTTATGGTTTAACTCTCTAAGTCAATAATTTGAATTACATTTTCTCTTTCATGTCTTTAGCTAAAACCATGGAAGTACACACACCTGAGATTATATTCTTAAAAAAATAATGATCTTCATTTAAAATGGATTCCCTTAGAGAGCTAAGAACTACCCTTAGTATTTCTAAAAGGACAGACATAGAATTAGGTACTTTTAAAAGCTATAATAGCCAGTAACTGTTTCATTTATACATGTGACAAGATGCGGAACTAGAAGTATCCTATAGTTTTGTATGAACTGTGGTTATTCTGTTAGTATGTCATTAATCTTGTCTTGCATAATGACTAGAGATACTGGTTTTTAAGAATCATTTATTTTTGGTAGTCTTGCATAAAGGGAGGACTTGTAGATGACTGAGTGATCAACAGAATTCTAAGGCAGATAAATATAATATAGCCAGTGCACAGCAGTGGAAAATAGCACTGTGCGCTTAAGTGTCAAAGTTCCAAAGGCCTTTTGTGAACAACAAAAATAAAGGTATACTCCCTCTTTACAAATGACATCAATTGCTATGTAAGTAGAAAAAGCAGAGAAACTTTTCAATGAAAAAAATGAGAATTTATTTTTATAAAACTTAATTGTATGACCACAGAAAGTTAGAAAATCTTATTAGGAAAATCTTTGTCTCCAACTCCCCATCCCTTGCTTTCCAGAGGCAGTAATCTTCAGTAATTTGCTAGCGAGTTCTGTAGCTATTGGCCTGTAGAATTTTGTTCTTCTGTTTGTCTTTTTATCTCTAACCTGCTACTTCTGACATTTTCCATTTCGGGTCTTATCTCGTGGTATCCTAAGGGGAGATGATGACCGAGATGTCCTCCACTGTCACACACACATGGAAGTTTTCCTTGTGACGTGGCTGCGTTAAAGTTCTGGGTTAGCTCATACTGTGTCAACATTATAATATTTTAAAAGGCTATTTATAGTTGAGCCACGCAGGCTACTCTGATGATGCTGTCTTTGTTGTGTCATTGTTTTCCTTTTTGTTTGTTTGCTAGGTTTCACATAGGCTTATGTCTAGAAGATCCAATTCTCTGTTGTAAGCTGCTGAGCTGCCCTAGTTCAGTTGTCTTCAAAGTACACTGTGCAGTTATCACCCGAGCTCATTCTGTAGTGCTTTCCTAGGACTCCTAACATCTCTTAGCTTAGGTCCCTATGTGTTTCTCTCTCTCTTTTATGCCCTTGTTTTTGTCGAGCACATCCTCTATGAGCCTTTCAGGAAAGGATGAATGAAAGCCAGATTGTATGCCTTTCAGGGCTGGTAATGCCTTTTTACTCATTATAGTGCTCTTGTTTTTTCCTGTACTGGAGATGGAACTTGGGACCTTGCGTTTGCCAGGCAGGCACTTATGCTGCTGAGCTATAGTGTTCTAAATTGGAAATCATTTTCTCTCAAAATTTGACGGTATTGTTCCATGGTTTTCTAAATTCCAATGTCACTACTTGGAGACTTGAATTTATGTGGATCTTGAATATAATATTTGTTGTTCCATCCTTCTGGAAAGCTTTAGAATCCTCTTGCTTTTAGTGTTTCAGCATTCTGTTATGATATACATTGATGGTGGGATGTTGCCTTGTGCTCTTTGTAGGCCCCTTTCCAGAAGCATGTCTGTTAATTCTCAGAAAATCTCTTCATTGATGATTCAATGAATCATCTTCCTCCTTTCTGCTGTTTTCTCTTCCTAGTTTTTCTGTATTTCTCCAATTGATCTTCTATTTTTCTTATTTTCTTCTATCTACCACTTAAAACATCTTCCTTGGGGATTTTTTTGATCACTTCCCAAACTGCTTCTGACAGTTTGTAGGGCATAGCTCACCCCACTTTGCTTCTGTGCAGAAACATTCTTCTATCCCTTCTAAGCTAGATCGAAATGGATGTAGGAGTAGATGGTGAATGTGAAAAGATTTTTATTGTTGCTGAGACTGATTAGAGAATGTGAATGAGAGATATTATTTACTGTCATTTTCTCCCATAGCTAGGCAGGAGCAGCTGCTAAATCAGATAGCATCTTTTAGCTGTGGATCCCTCATCCAGGGTGAAAAGTGTGCCATAAAGTAGGCCATAAGGTGCACTCTTTGCATTGAGGTATGATCAAAAATGAACTGAATGTTTAATTAAAAAATGTGTACAGGCCTGGGGAGCTAGCTCAGTGGTCTGAGTGCTTACCTGGCAAGCTCAAGGACCTGGGTTTAATCCCTGGTACCTCACGCCTTGCTGGCCCCAATCTGGGCCCACCTAATCTAGCCACTAAAACCAAGTGTGTTGGTACACACCTGCAATCCTACAGTTGGGAAGGCTGAGACAGGGAGATTGCTATGAATCTGAGCTGTGTAGCAAGACCCTGTACCAAATACACAAATTAAAAAAAATGGGTATAGTAAAAGACATATTGCCATTAATCTCCCCCAGACACCTTCCCCCTAACACTTAACCCATCATCCTTTCTGGTTTCTGAAGCAGTTCTGGAAGTCTTCTTTTGTAAAATGTCTTTAGTTGTGCTGTGCTGGGCACCTCAATGTTCCGGTCAATTAAAAAATGTTTACCTTTCATAGTTATTTTGACTTCTGGGAAGAGATATAAGTTGTAGGGTGCTTGATCCAGTGGAAAATGTGGGCAATGACACATTGTAAAGTTTTCCCAAGCCTGTGCTTTCTTTGGGTGGCACTTAGCAGCATCATTCATTATACTTTTGATTATAACACATAAAGCCACTCACAAAAGAGAACTCCCACACCTGTTTTAGCAAGTGGCAAGAGCATGGGATAATTGTATTAAGGTGACAGGAAGAGCTCTGAGGGGTGCATGGGTTATGTCTAGATGTCTACGCAAGATCTCATGTGGTTGTAAGACTTGTTTCAGAGGTGGCTGCGTGTAGAATGTGTGATGCTGGGATTAAGGGTGGGTGATCCGTTCAGTGGTTGTTCTGCCACTGTGATAATCCCAGCAGCTAGCGAGAGTGTAAAAGGGGCAGAAAGATGCTATTAAGCTTGGCTGTTATTTCTACTGTCTTCTGCCATCATGAATTGCTGCCTCTACACCATGTAACACCCTGCCTCGGAGCCAGCCAATTATGGAATGAAAGCTCTATGAATTGTGAGCTAAATAAACTTTCTTCCTTTAACTAAGTGATTGGAAGAACATGCTGAATAGTGAGAAGGCATTTATAGAGAACAGTGTGGCAGCCAGATGGGGAAGGATGGCACAGAACACCACAAGCTAAACGAGCAGGACAAGCTGGGCATGGTGGTGCATTCCTATAATCTCAGCAGTGAAGTGGCTAAGGCAAGAGGATTGCTGAGTTTCAGGCCAGCCTGGGCTACATAGCAAGACCCTGTCTTGAAAAGAAAGAAAGAAATAAAGGAAGGAAGAAAGAAAGGAAGGAAGGAAGAAAGAAAAAGAAAGAAGAAAAGAAGGAAGGAAGGAAAGAAAAGTAGAAAGAGAAAGAAAAAAAGGAAGAAAGAAAGAAAGAAAGAAAGGACAGGACAAAGAAGAGTATCACCAGAAGTTTAGCATTATACTATAATCACTTCCTTTAATAGTTTTATAGTTTGATCCAAAAATTAGTATTTATGTGTTTAGGCACACTTGGAGACAATAGAAACTGTCTAATTGGCCACCACTCACACAGTTTGCAGGATTAGTTGATGTTGTCTTTATGTCAGTTTTACTGACAGAGAGTGAGTTTTAGCAGCTTAGAGTTTTCTGGGTCACGCCACATGTAAGATTTCATCTTCTCCACATGGCCTTTCAAGAGTTGTATTATTCTACCTGTACTTATTATTGTAATTGTTTAGTTCAGTTAGCTATGTATAAAGTGTGAAACATTGGCAGGGAGAGGAAGCTGTTTCATTGAAAATCATCTTAAACTTTTTAAAAAAAATGTATTTAGTATAGGGACTACAGGGTCTAGCTACACAGATCAGACTTGTAGTGATCCTTCCTGTTTTTCAGCCTCCCAAGTGCTGGGATTACAGACATGTGCCATCATGTGCAGTCTCAGTCACTATCTCAGTGTGTCCTGGGGGTGGGGCCAGCACTGGATTGAACCCCCCCTTATGTCTGCCTAAGCAAGTGCTTTAATCTGTTGGGCTATCTGGCCAGCCCTTAAGCCCTTTGATAGACTGTATAAAATCAAGATTTCCATTTGAATGTAAACTGCATGGTCAACACAAAGCATGGCATATAATAATCAAAGTGTGCTTGGACAGATGGTGCTGTCCAAGATGTCACTCAGTCTGATCAGGGACTACTAATATGTTAAGAAAGAATGTATCTATCAGAAGGGTTTCGGGGTGGTGGTAATGGGGAGAGAAGAGCTGGGTCAGAACACCACAGAAGTCAGTGTTGGGCAGAGCCTGTCTGGACCTGGTGAAGGTTGTGCTCTGCCTCTGAGCCACTGCCTATTCAGTCTTGGGTCAGGTACATCTCTCAGATAGATGCGCAGAGTCATGAATGCTCAGTGCCTTCCGACACCTGAATTAGTAGACCTCCCTAATTTTGATTTTATCTTCACTAGGATTTTATCGCTTGTACGTTGGTCTGATAGGTCTTGTACCCAGGGCATAAGATGTGCTGATAGAAGGGTTTAGGATCCTTCTAGTCCCTATGGAACTCAGGCAATCTGAAATCCAGATGATCTGTAAGTATTTGATATGGGTTATTGAGAATCTGCTCCTAAGCAGTGACTCTATTCCCTGTGTGATGGCAAGAATCAAGTCCTGCCCATGAGGACTGAGAACTGGACTCTGGGCTATGCGCAGCTGATCAGAAAATGCTGCGGGCGTATTGCTGGCCAGGCAGTTAGGGCTCCCTGGATCCTCCTGGAGGTGATTCCTCTTGGCATCCATGCTCTTTAAGCATGTTCTGCCTTGACTTTTGTTGGTTGTTTTGTGGGACTCCTTGACTCTTTTTTTTTTTTTTTTTTTTTTTAACTAAAGGAGCTAGAATTGAATTAGAACGAACATAGGGGTCTGAGCCATAATGAACAATCTAGAGTTTCTTTGAGAATTTCCTTACTAAGGAATCTTTAAATTTCATTATTTATCTCCAATATGTAACTATACTATCAACACACAAACAACACTGGCTCTAATATTCACAGGCCTTTTAGGGGTTTTGTAATCTTTAAACCTTTGTTCTTTGGGATTTCTAGCCTGCACACTGAGGCCTTTTGTAGTATGAAGTGTCAGCACTGTGACCTAACACAGCGTTGTGACCTTACTGTGTGCCATACATGGAATATCAGCAAGAGCCAAGCCTTCCCTGGAGCTTGCCAGAGACACTCAGGCACAGCCTGCCGCTCATCTTATGTCTTTCAGCACTCTCACTTTAACACAGCACATATACATGGTGGAGGGCTGGCATGCGTGGTGATAACAGGCTTGACAGCACCCAGGTCTATGAAGTCTCTTCTTTGCGCAGTGCGTAGGCAGAGAAGACAGTGGTCCCACTGCAGAGCAGGGACAATGGAGCCCGCAAACCATCAGCAGTGACTGGACAGTGTCCAAGTCCCTGCTTCGCTCCCCCCTGTGTCTTTCTTAGGTGGCAAGTGACAATTCCCTGGAGCTGCTTAAACCTCTCAGATCTGACAGTGTGGACACAAACTGAGAGAATAGGGGGTGGGGGCAGACAACCTAGGATCTTGTCTGCTTCCCCTGTTTGTTGAGAAAACTTCAGCATAATGCAGATGCTCATAGTTTGCCCAGGACAGGGCTAGCCCATGACACTCACTGATTTGTCAGAGGATGTTTTCCCTGAAGCCACTGAATTTGCTTTTTCAGAAAACATCCTATTAAGTATGAAAAACAGTTGACAGTTGTCACTGTCCTATATTGAGAAAAATCTATATTTATTTAATTTTTAAAAACTTTATCTTGAAATCATTTTCATACTTTTGGAAAAGGTATAAGAAGATGTAAAAAAAACATATATACAGTCTTAATCAGATTTTTGCTTAATGAACCATTTTTGAAAGTAAGCACAGGATTATATTTCTTTATCCCAAAGAATTTAAATGAAAGTCTGTTAAGAACAAAGATGTTGACTTATGCAAACACAATGTAGTGACAAAAATGAAGAACTTGCAAATACCGTTTATTATTTTATTTATAAACCTTAGTCCAATCCCACTTGTTGTCTCAATAATGCCTTTTTATTTATTTATTTTTCTCTCTCTCTCTATTTTTATTGAGAAACAAATACTAATGAGACATTTTCAAAACTGATTAATAGGATAGTTTCAATAATTAATACACTGTACATTGTTATCTTCTTAGTGGTTATCCATAGTACAAGATGCAGACAGGATATCCTGTCCAAACACTATTAGTACAAATCTTTCTTCTCAATAATGCCTTTTTAAATAAAAGTTTTATTTATTTAAAGTCCACACTACATCAGTATCATATGTTGCATTTAGTCTGCTCTTCTTTTAAATCTCTTTCAGTCCAGAACATTTTTTTAAATGTCTATCTATGCTTTTCATGAACTGATTATCTTATTATTTATTTATTTAATCTTACAATAAAGTTCAGAGGTTTATTCAGCTCATGGTTCTAGAGGCTGGGAAGTCCAAGACTGAGGGTCACACTGGTGAGGTCTTCTTGCTGTGTGGACTCTGCAGAATCCCAGGGCACTTGAGAGCATTGTGCGGCAAAGGGACACATGCAGGACGGTGAGCTAAACTGGCTTTTGTAAGTGATGTTTTCTCATCATAACCCACTAATCCACAAGTAGGGAAGTGGGTGAAGCAATTCATGAGGCCAGGCCCTCATAATTCAGCCATCCCTTAGATGTTCTACCCACTACACTTCTTTTTTAATTTAAATTTTTATTCTTAGATGTTTGCCCCTGCATGATTACATTCCTCATTCCTCACAGTATTTGGTACAGGGTCTCACTACACAGCTGGCACTCATGGTGACCCTCCTGCTTTCAGCCTTCCCAGAGCCAGGATTACAGGCATGCGCCACCATGCCCAGGCCCAGTCACCATCTCGGCGTGCCCAGGGGTGGGGCCAGTGTAACCTGTGGTGCCGGGGTCGAACTCCAGTTCTTGTGCTTGCCTAAGCAGATGCTCAGTCAACTGAGATGTCTAACCATCCCTTAATTATACTTTTAAATCTCTTCCCCTTCCCTCTCTCCTCTCCTGCATCTCTTGGGCACCTTCTCTTTCACAATGGTTCTATCCCCTTGTCACCTCTCATCTGTCTCCTATTTTGTGATATATTTTAACTTTGGATTTCTCTTGTAAGAGAGACCATGCATTACTTAAGTTCATGTGTCTTGCTTATTTCACTTAACTTTATGGGAAAAGGACCATTTTAAAGAGCATAGGCCAGCCAGAAGGGCAGCACATGACATCCAGAAAGGCAGCGTTTATCAGTAATCTCAGCACTCATGGGCTGAAGCAGGGGATCACAAGCGTGAGGCCAATCTGGGCAATCAGAGACTTTTTCTCCAAAAATAAAAAGACATGCTGGGACTGTGGTAGAGAATGACAAAAATGAGGAGGCTTGTGGTGGTCAATCATTCTGCTGTTTCCCAAGTTGGGTTTGCAGCCGCTTCCTCCTGACTGGACGCGTGCTGCCTGTTGGATGTTTCGTCCATAGTGTGTTCTGTCAGGAGGCTGGTGAGTCTGTTTTCCCGCAGTGGTGATGTTAGTATAGTATATGTATGTATAGGAAAACATGGTACACAGATGGTTTGGCACGACCCCCAGCTTCAGGCATCCACTGGGGGCTAGGCGAGTATGCCATGCAGACAAGGAGGCTGCTATAATAGGCAGCTTGTAAGAAGGCAACACCTCCAGGCCTTCTAAACCAAGTTCGGTGTCTATTGTCTCCCCCTGGCTCTGCTGTGCCTGATGCCTGTGTGGTGGAGTGTCTCATGTGTACTCTTTGTTTTTTTCCCCCAGTGGTGATCATGTGTGCCAGTGGGGACACCATCCGGAGCATCATGCTGGCAGCACACCGACACGGCATGACCAGTGGAGACTATGCCTTCTTCAACATTGAACTCTTCAACAGCTCTTCCTACGGTAACTGCTTCCAGCTTCCCCTCTCACTGCCAAGGTGTCTGTATCAGCTTTCCAGGTGTGCAGCTTACAAGGAGGGAAGGTTACTTTGGCTCTTGGTTGCAGAGGGCTCAGCGCATGGTTTCCTGGCCCTGCTGCTGTGGTCCTGTGATGATAGAAAAGCGTATCATGGCAGAAAGGCATGGAAGGCATGGCTGCGTGCCTTACGGTGGATGGGAGGCAAAGAGAATCAGGAAAGGCCAGGGGCCCCACAGCTCTTCAAGGGCACACTTCCAATGACTTAACTTCTTCTAAGTAGGCTTTGGCTTTTAAAGCTTCCACCCTTTTCTAATAGCGCCGTGGCCACCATGACACTTTCAACACATGGGCTGATGGAGGACATTCAAGATCTAAATCAGAACTGTGTTAAAAAGAAAGTATAGACTGACGAGATAGTTCAGTGGATTACGTGCCTGCTTTGGCAAGCACAGGGAGCAGGGTTTAATCCCCAATCCTGCATGGCACGTAGGCCCCACCCCCGGGGAGCACTGAGCCTTTGACTGAGTCTGGGTGGGTGGCACATGCCTGTAATCACAGTGCTGAGGACAGGAGAATCATTACTAGCCCGAGCTGTGTAGTGAGACCCTGTACCAAATACATAAAAAAGGGGAAAAAAAGGAAGCATGAGGATGATTAAAATTTTTGAATTATGCCCCAAAATGTGATTTCCATAAATATGATTTTGGAAATCTGTTATTCTGAGCAAGACTATATAATGCTGTGTTCTGTGTTGTGACAGCATCTCATAATTCCTCAAACTTTTCTCCTCTGAGAACTCAATGAGAGCAAACTGTGTATCTGTGCCGTCAAGGTACTTGTCTGGGGATCAGCATCGCCTAGCCCCCCCTCCAGATGGTTCAAATGCAGGCCCTGAAGACCCCCCTGTCCAGTCCTTTTCCAACTGCAAGTTGCTACCACTGAGATGGACAGTCAAAATAATTTGAGATGTGGGTAGAATTTGAAATAGGATGGAACAGATTATACCACAACAGGATAGAACATGCCAAAATATGTCACACTTGTCATATGTGCTGGTTCATAAAACTTACATGTTAGCAATATAAAGATGTGTGTGTATTTATGCATATTACATACATATTTATAATATGAAATAAAATAGCTGTTACTATAAATTAAGGTAAAGACATTTGGAAGCCGCTGCTCATAGATCCTCTTCCTTTCTGTTCACTGTGCCTTCAGGCTCTCCTATGCAGAATTTTGGGAACGAGGGCCTTTCTGTTTCATTCCTGGTGATGGATCTGGGGAAGTCCCTGGGTCCCTGTTTTAGAGGGTATCAAAGGAGGCCATCATGATAACAGGCACAGAACATTTCTCTTTCAGTGTGGTTAGGGCTTTCTCTAAAGTTTGGCACAAGGGCTACAGAACATTTCCTTAAGCCTGCAGGTTGGCTGCTCAAAGTGGAGCAGTTCTCAGGGAGTGTAAGTGTGAAGATCACAAATGACATGCTTATACGGAGCCCCACTTCCTGGTTCCTGCTGACTGTATATAATTACACAGGATTTAAACCTTCAGACACACACCCTTGTTTCCTGCCCTGATGCCCTGGATTACTTAAGCAGTATTACTGTGGACACACAGATGATATGATGCACTTCCCATAGACAAAGAAAAACTGGAAAAGCTGCCCCCCAGAGTGGGCACACCCTAACATGTGAGGCTGGCAGAATAAATGCCCTCTTCCTGTGGCAACATTCTTTTTCCTCTCCATTTACACAAGTGGTGTTAGCAAAGGCATTCACAATGTGTATTTGTGTGTCTTGTGCATCTAGTACCCAATGCAAGCAATAGACATTGGAATTCCTTCCTTCCACAGATATATCTTGGATTAATTTTTTCCCTGTTGATTACAATACATATTATTTAAAATTTGGAAAATATGGAAAAGCATAAGGAAGAAAATAAGTTATTATAACATCCAGGTGAAACAACAGTGACAATTTTAGAAGGATACTATCCTGTTTTTTTTTTTTTTATAAAAATACCTTACCAAAATATGTCTTGAATACAATCATTGTATTCTTTTTTTCTGGTGTTTCTCCTACTTACATTGCCGTTTTTACTCAGTCTCTTTATTTTTCAGTATACATGTTGTTTGCAGATGTTTGTTGTTAAGAACAGTGAGGCACTGAGTAACTGCCTTTGTGTGCGCATGCACTCTGCACACACGCATACGGGTTCTCATGTTTACACATCTGTGCTATCTATGAGGTACATTTTCAGAATTAAAATTTCTAGCTCAAGTGTTCTGTGCATTAAGTTTTGACAGACATTGCTAAAACCCTTGATAAAGAAGTTTATCAATTTTTATTTTTCAAACAATATATATGAGATTTTCTTATTCCGTGCATCCTGTCAAACCTGCATGATCTTTGATTTTTATTTATCTGAATTTCTTTGTATGTTCACCAGCAGAGTTTTGTGGTCTGTTTTTCTTAACTCATGTATTTTAAAGTCAACATCTAAGTTTTATTAGTATAAAATAAACCATTTTAAAATGAAAAATTCTGTACCTGGTGGCATATTCATAACACTATGTGACCACTACCTTTTAGATTAATACTGTTCTTAATTTACACATCAAAACTACAGTATACTTATTGAGTAGAGTAGTTTGATATATACTTACAATGTGGGGTAACTGAATTAAATGAATGGACATATCCATCACCTTATTTGTTTACTATTTTTTGTTGTAATATATTTAAGTTTTGCCTTAGTTATTATTAAACATTTGCATTTGTTCTTATAAAAGCTTCCATAGTTTTACTTGTTCTTACAATATTTTCCTGTTACATGTTTTAAACTTTTTTTGGGGGGAGGGTACCAGAGATTGAACTCAGGACCTTGCACTTGCCGGGCACATGCTTATGCTGCTGAGCTGTATCCCCAGCCCCTCCTGTTACATTTTCTAGATGTATAGAAAGAGTTTTTTGTTCTGCAACAGTCTGCTCTAATCATTTTTACATAATTTTCACACAACAATAGCATTTTTTCCTATTTCTTTGATAATTAGGCCTCTCATTTCTTCTTTTCATATTATATTGTCATAAACCTCAAAATAATGACATTTATTTGGTAATAAAATAGTAATGCTATCTTTAATATATGATTTCCTTTTTTGGAGTATATACAAAAGTAAACTTTTAGTATTTCAAGGATGATTTTTAAAAATCTGAGATGAATGTTTATTTTATCAAATGTATTTAACTCATTAGGTTTTTTTTTTTTGGTGGAACTGGGGGTTGAACTCAGGCCCTTGCACTTGCCAGGCAAGCGCTTATTCCACTGAGCATCTCCTGGGCCCCTCATTAGCTTTTATAAATTTATTAATCTTAACCTATTATACTCTTGTAATTAAGCATACTTTGTTATGGTGATTTTTCAGATAAATTGCTGAATTTAAGGTTTTATTTTTTATTTAAGATCTCATTTCATATTCATGAGCGAGATTGGACAGTTTTCTTACATTGAGATAATACTGCCTGACTTGAACACTAGGTTTACACTAGCTGTATAGAATTAATGGGTCTCTTTCATTATTTTCCATCTTTTTAAACAATTGATATACCGTGGGAATATACCTTGAAATATGAAAATGAATTCTGTATTTGGAATTCACTTCTTTCAGAGATACTTGTGGGGCAACTTTTTAAAACCTTTTTAGTTTGAAACAGTTACAGAAAAATGGAAAAAGTGATAGATATTTTATGAAGACCCTTCAGTGTTAACAACTTAACTAAGCATAAGCATCATAAAATTATCAAAACAAACAAGTTAACGTTGCTATAATACTACTAATAAACGACCTACAGGCCTTATTTAAAATCTATCACCTGTCCTCCTAAGGTTCTTTCTTGGCTCTGGAATCAATCTCAGCATCCCACACTGGCTCAGCTGCTGGGTCTCCTCCAGCTCGCCGTGGCAGCCGCTTCCAATGCGCTCGCGGAGCAGAGTGACTTTCTGTTTGGATTTATCTGATTTTTCTTATTGTAGGATGAGCTTTATTTTCTGGCACAAATTCTACAAAAATGATGTGTCTTTCCTAGCACATGGTACAATTACAAGAGGGGGATATTTATATGATGTATTGGTCATGTTTGGACAATTTCTTCAAACTTCCTTTCTCTTCAGTTTAGTTTTACTGTCTCTTAAAAATTTAATTGCACAGAATTATATGGCAAGATCTTGTATAATTTGCAAAGAGTACTTAGAGTTTTGATTGAATTCTAAATTTTTCCTTTACTCTGTATTTGCTAGAGTTGGGGCTCTGGTGTCAGTCTGCCTAAGAGCCATGTACTAACTCTTAACTCTAAGAGCTAAAGATTAAGGGCTTAACCCTTAACCTTGTCAAAGTGACTTAACTCTGCCATTTGTAAGCTTTTGTTTCTTCTAATGATACTAATAGTACTTACCTTATGGTATAAGGCTGAGTAATGAATAAGGAGATGTACGTAAAACACCTAGCATACTTCTTGGAACATAACTGGCTAGTAAATATTAGCCATATTCATTATTAGTATTAGTTTCTTTGACCATTATATATGGTACTTTTAAAATTATAAGTGCACAGTTTCTTTGGTGGTAGTTTTATAGATAGACTTAGGGTCACACACTTGTTACCAAATTAATCATCTTTTAGTTAATACATCCTATTGACCTAGGTGGATTAGGAATTATACTTGCATTTATAAGCAAGTTTTCCTATAATGATTATTGAAACAAATGTGGAGGTCTGTTCTCTTACCTGATAGAATTCCATAAATGGGAAGTCCAGAGCAAAGACAGGGTTCCATAAGGTCACCAGAGGCACAAGGTTCTCCTATTTCTTGTTCCCTCAACCTCAGTGCTTGGCATCCATTCGCCAGACCTAAGATAGCAGCCAGAGCTCCAGGGATCACATCTTAATTTTATTTATTTATTTATTATTATTTTTTTTTCATTTATTTTATTTTATTAAAATACAAATGTCAATCAGACAGTTTCAAGACACTTTAACCATACAGATTCGATGAATTAATACATTGCAAACTGTTTTCATAATGTTTTGGTATTGTGCAAAGTGCACACATGATATTATATTTACAGATATTATTTTAGCAGATATCTCTTATCAGTGAATTAAGAGTGTAGTTGCTTACTTATCTTATTTTTTATACCTGAATTATATCAAAAATTCAATAATTATTTACCTAGTGGATGACCATAGCACTACAAGCCGACATAATATCCTGTCCAACCACCATTAGTGCAGATCTCGTCTCTCATAGAATTATGTAGAAGCACAGCGTTATCTATCCCAACTGTACTGTCTATACACACACATTATGATTTTTTCTTTCTACAACCCTTCCTTTGTCTACACCTGTCAAAAGTGGGCACTCCATTGACATTCAACTAACTTAGGTGCTTGAACTCGACACCACAATCCAACACAGTCCAGCATTCTGCAACCATAGTGAGTTATTCAAAGAAATTGTTGACCATAGCCATTTACAGCTCAGCTTAATATTATGGGCTCACGATGTATACTTCATTTTTATACTTTTCTGCTGGATGGTTAAGACCTAGATAGATCAAGACTTATATACCAACACATGAACTTTATATTTCCTATGTGGTCACTGAAGTCCTCTCAGGGTTTATCTTGTAGTCCTGTACATTATTCTGTAGTTCCTTTGTCTGTGTCATCCATGTGGATGAGTCACGGCCAATGCTTGATCAGTTTGCTCTCTGTGAGAGCTTGAGAGAAAGTTTTCTCTCCATGTGACTCTCCCCAGGCACACTATAGAACTTCAATCTCTTTCATCTGTGGCTCCATAATCTCCTTGTTCAGAAAATTTGGAGCTCACCTGAGTTTCATGATGTTGCAGTACAGGTTCTCCTATGTCTTGAGTCTTCGCTGACCTTGAAAGGCTAGGGCCAAAATGTTGGTTGGCCTTGTGGCTCTTCTATTTCTCCAACTCTGACTTGTGAACTTAGGTTGTTAATCCAGAAGAAAAGCTGATTAGTATTCTGCAGCATATGCCATTCACTTTGCCTTATCTGACTCAATTGATTTTACTTGTTGTACGTTTCCTTTTGTATTTCTGCTTTTCGCTTGTTATACTAGGGAGACTATACGATATTTACACATGTATGTCTGGTTTATTTCACTTATGAGTATATGTTCAAGTGGCATCCACTTCAGTATAAATGCTTCAAACTACATCTTAATTTTAGCCAAAACAGGAAAGAAAGAGACCATAGGTAAAAAGATACCCTTTTAGTTGACTTGTTCTTCTTTGAAGGGCTCCTTGGAATGCCCCATTCATTAACATCTGGTTAGGTAGGATTAGTTCCCCTAGTTATAAGCAAGTTCAGAATTAAACAGAATTATATGTTTTTGCTGGACTTACTGATATCCTAAGCCAACTTGGGAATCTGTTATAAAAAGAAGGGAGAATGGATGTAGGGAGGTCAATCTGCATGTCTGTCACAGAGCCAAGAGCACCTTTCTCCTTGGAATAGAAGTAAATAGACCCTTGTGGTGGGCAGTTCCCGAGACCAAAATTCTGATGAGCATAGCTAATAAAGGGACTTCCTTGCAACCTTGTGTTTTAATACTTAAATTTATGTTTATGAAAGGTCCTTTTGACCCAACTTCTCCTTGTGCCACCTCTCAACAAACCCTATACCTGCTCTAGAGAAAGGTCTCTATTTTAATCAACACTTTCATGAAATGGATTTTAAGAAGATGCTGGTAGCATTTTGCTTTTTGCTACTTTTTAGATTGTCCAGTCTTGGTGAGCACTCAAAACAATGCCCAGATTTGCTCACCTTATACAGCCAAGTTCAGCATATAATGTATCATCAGGGAGTTCAAATTTTTGAAAATAAGATTTTAAAGACAGGTTTAAAAAAATCTAGAAATAAGATTATGCATTTTCCTGTTGTTTTAAATAATATCTGTTGTTTGCGGTGCAGTGCCTGCTTGGCAAGTGCAGGGTCCTGAGTTAGATTCCTGGTACAAAAACCAAAAAATGTATCTGTTGGCATTTTCATCTACTGGTACTATTTTCTCAGAATGAAGCCAAGGGGAAAGCCATTTGGGCAACCCTGTGTGGGAAGTTTAGAGTTGCTGTGGGGAGCAACTGAGCCGAGGCTGAGCTGGAAGCTGGCGATCTCCTTGGGACCAGAGCAGGGCCGCTTCTGCAGGTATCTGTCTTTGGTGCTCCTCCCTATTAACTACAGCACAGAGGGCTCCAAGAATGTGCCACTTGCAGTGTTCTCAGCACAACTCTGAGAGCTGTGCTTTTGACTACATTGTATGCCATCCGCCCCATTTTGCTGTGTGTGAATAAAGATGCAGGCCATGCTGGATTTTCACTGCCCCCCCATCAGAGGGCCAGTCCCGCCCAATCCCATCAGTTCCTTTTAGTATGTGTCTGAGTTTTTCATGGTCTTCCTTCATCCCTTTTCAGGAGCCCGTGCAGAAGGCACCAATTAGGATGAAGCTAGAACATAGTAGTGATTGGTGAAGCAGTCAAGTTAGGCTATTTGACTGGCTAAAGATAGGAACATAACTAAGACACTGGGGAGGTTTGGATTTATAATATTTAGCTATAAAGGTGATATATACCCATTAGTGTCACGTAGAACCAAGAGAAAAGAGATTCTTATATAATCAATTGTAATAAATGCTGAACGATGTTTTGATACTTCCTCTTCTGATATCTTTTCACTAATACTTTAAAAACATTTTTTTCATCATCCGCTGCTATGTAATTTCAAATCTTAGAAATGACCCAAACTGATGAGTTCAGTATATATTGAACAGGGAAACAGTTTAGAGTGTTGGCTGCATTCTTCATCTTGCTTGTAATGTTTATTAGTTAACTGACTTCTGGAATATTAACCTTGTGAGTCTCAGTTTCCTCATCTGAAGATAGGGATCATATCTAAATCTTTCATGAAGTTGTTGTGAGAATTAAAGACTGAAATGGTATGGGCAAAGCAGCCCTGCAGAGCCATCCATGCACAAGGGCATCACTCAGTGGGTGGTGCTATTATTACTGTAAAGTATAATTGCACAGCCTACCCTGTGGTCCTATAGCACCTAGGTCATTTGGGGTGGGTGGGATGAGGTATGCAACAGCCAGGAGATTCAAAGAGCCACAGTGTCATGGAGCCAGCCACGAAATGCCAGGCATTGTTTATTGGACACACTCAGTGATGTCCTACTTACTCATGCAAGCCACATATGCAGAAGGCTTGCTGGAAGATAGGTGCTTGGTAAGGTTTGGATATCACAGAATGGCACAATCACGGCACCATGGCAACCTCTTACTGGCACCATACCTGTGGCCTTAGGATTTCTGAGCACAGAACTTAGCTGATGAACATGTTGCTTTCCCTTCCACTAATATTTTCTGCCCTCCCAATTCTCGGTGCAAGCTCAGCTCTCCATGATATTTAAAAACAAAATAAATTAAACAAAACAAAACAAAGCAAGGTGTATTTGCTTTCCCTTATCCTGGGAAAGAATTACTGCAAAGAATTACTTTCTTTATTTTCTCACTAGCAAATTTCTGTCTCTGCTTCATCTTTTGATTGGGAGAGAAGCACCTTTGGAGAAGTGATGGGTATCAGTGTCATATTCTTGAGAGCTTTTCTCAAGGTCGTCAAGGGCCTTCTCACTGCCAAATCCGCAGGCCTCACCCAGGACCAAGCCTTCATGCCTTCAAAATGCCGTGTGACTTCAAGGACGCTAATCTCTGTTTTCTGGGATCATGGCTATATTCTGTTCTGTGTTGCCCAATATGGTAGCCAGTGGCCATATCCTGCTCTTGAGCACTTGAAATGCAGCTAATGTGACCAAAAGAACTGAACTTTTAATTTCAATTAATTTAAGTTTAGATAGCTATACATGTGGCTGATTGTTAGTATGCTAGCAGTGTGGCTTAGAGCATCCAGCTCTGCCTGAAAACTCCTAGCTTTGATGACACAGAATTCTTCTGGTTCTGTTAGCTCCCCTCGGTCTCCTCTTACTCTTTCTGCTCCCTAAAAATAGCCTCTCCAAATGTCTGTGCTCAGCCTTTCTTTCTCTTTTCCTGCAGTCTCGTTCTTATCCAGAGCAGGCAGCCCCTGGGCTCTAATAATGAGCTGTGTGGAAATGACACCAAATACTCTCTCTAGCCCTCTCTCCTTTGATCCATCCTGCAGTCGCCTGAGGTTGACTGTGATCCTAATTGAAGCCATT
>PVKA01017246.1:0-13597 GCA_004027165.1 Ctenomys sociabilis
TTTTTTTTTTTTTTTGTCTTTTTGAGACAGGGTCTCACTATGCAGTTCAGGCTGGCCTTGAGCTCACTTTGTAGCTCAGGCTGGTCTCGAACTCAGAACAATCCACCTGCCTCAGCCTCCCGAGTGCTGGGATTACAGGCATGCGCCACCACGCCCGGCTTCCAGCCTTTATTTAGAGACAAGATCTCACTAATTACACAGGCTAGAGGATAATTTGTAACCCTCCTGCCTCAGCCCCCCCCCTTAGCTGAAATTACAGGTGTATGCCACTATGCCTGGGCTAGACCTGTGATTTTGTCTGAAGCTCAAGTTCTTTTTCCAAAGCTCCCTGATTCTTGGAAGAACACAGTTCCTTTCCATTATAGGACTAAAGTCTTCATTTTCTTTTAGGTTCTTGTGGGGTACCAGGCTCACCACCTACAGGCTGCTGCCCTTAGGGCCTTGCCATGCCCCCTGCATTGGCAGATTATAACCTGGTTTTTTGCTTCAAGACCAGGAGAGCCAGCCTTCTAAAATTTCTGTGTCTTGACTTTACTTGATTAGGTCAGATTCACTCAACTGAAGATGGATCTTGACAATATTGGGAAAAGCTCTTGCTTATATCTATATAACCAATGGAGCAATATCCCTTCTGTTTGCAAATCTGCTTACACTTAAGGAGACAAGACAATACAGAGCATTAACACCAAGGGCAGGAATCCTCGCACCTGTCTTCAAATTCTGCTGCCATGTAAATCTCTTAGATTCAGTAAGTACCCCCTGGGCAGAAACATGTCTGCTTTATTTAGTAATGTATGTGTCCAATATCCAGCCTGCACACAGACAGCCTACGGTCATTGAGGGAGACGATCACAATTCAAGCACAGTCTGAGTAACTTAGTGAAATGGACTGTTTCAAAATAAAAAATAAAAGGGGCTGGACATGTATGCAGTTCATTGCAAAAGTCCTGTGTTCAGTCCCCAATACCTGCCACCCACCCACACAAACAATAATTGAACAATAAATAGACCTGTCAAAAAATATTGACTTTACAAATAAGGAGAAGTTTAATGTCTTAGGATAACCTGATTTACCTGTCCTCTTAAGTTTCATTCCATTCATAAATGAAGCTCACCTACTGTGAGGAAGAATAAACAAAACTAGAACAAACAAGATATGCTTTCTGTCTTTAAGGAGTTTAGCATCCAGTAAAGACAATGAGGCAATTTCACAAAAATCCAGAGCACAAGGCACTAAGTGCTATCAATGAGCAGAAATGCTCTGGACAGAGCACAGAACTGGCTGGGTCGATGGGAGAGGTATTCACTCACAGAGAGGCCAGGGTCAGAGAATGAATAGGACACAGAGGCAGTGGCCTGGCAGAGGCAACGAGAGATGCTAGAGCAAATAGCAGAGCTTTCCTTCCCAGGCAGAGGGTGTTGACTGCATTGATGAGTGGTTGGTCCAGTCTGGCTGGAATGTAGTATGGGAAAGCAAGACAAGGTTGGAAAGGTAGGTGGGGACCAGTTTCTTTCTTTCTTAAATGTATTTGGTATAGGGTCTCACTATGCAGCTTGGACTCCTAGTGATCCTCCTGGTTTCAGCTTCCCCAGCACTGGTGGCTGGTTCAATGTGTCCAGGGGCCGGGCCGGCATGGCATGCAGTGCCAGGAATCAAATCCGGGGCCCTGCGTTTATCTAAGCAGGTGCTTAGTCCACTGAGCTATCTCGCCAGCCCTGGGGACCAGTTTCTAAGATTAAAGTTATACATGGAAGAACCATGGTCAGACCTTAGTGATTGGAAGGATTTTAAGGGAGATAAGCATATCCTGATGCCCAGTCTTGATGGAAATAGATCCTTTTGCCCATGCAAATGAAAAAGCCTTTAAAGTTCAGTGTTGGCACTGGGATCAGCCAGTAGTACAGTGTACTTAGCTTACTTGAAGCTCTGAATTCAACCTCCAGCAACAAGTGACAGTGTTCTGAAATGTCTTATTCCTTCCATCATCATTCTTTATGCCAGCATCACCATCCCTCATCCTACTACCTTGTACACTGGTTTCATATGCATTTTCCTCATTTTCACATAGCTTCCTCTTATCTACCCTAGCTGTGCTATTATCATCAGAGTAAAACCCTCATAGGCACATCATTGCACAATGAATCCTTTTAAGTGGGTGGATGGTTTTAGCTTGCTATCACTTCTTGGTTGTCAAGGAATATCTTTTCAACTATTTTCATTTTGCTTTTTCTTCATACCAATCCATTAAAATTCAACTCTTAAGTCACCAATAAATTTCTGAGGGGCAAAAACTGACATCTGAGAATGATCTGACACAGACAAATCATATTGTTCTCCTATAGCACATAAAATCCCATAGAAGATCCAGAATCCCAGGGTGACTGGAGACCTTGGGCAGCAATTAATTGCCAGAGGCAAGTGGGTATTCTGATTAGCTGCTGATGGATACTAGAGTCAGCAGTTAACGAGAATACCCTAATCTACACTGGGCCTAGTTAATCACGTTGTTTCTACAAGTCAAATAAGTGAGTGGTCTACTAAATCTTCCATTCTGTGCATGCATGAAAGAATTTTAGGTCAAGTGAATAGAAGTCTAGACTGTCATAAAAAAGCAGATCCATAGCCCCTAATTTGGCTACTGGGTTTGTCCCAGCTTATAATTTCAGAACTTCTTAAAGGTCATGTCCACATAAGAAAGGACTCTGGACTTATCAACCTTTTAAAGAAGTTCAAACTAGGAAAATGCATAAAGATAGGAAAGGTTTAATGGTGAGATATGCCTTTCCCTCCATCTTCCTATTGGCTGCAACTCTAAGAATGAGAAGGAAGTCTTTTTTTATTTTTTTGAGAAGGATGTCTTTGTTGGGTTTTTTTTTTTTTTTTTTTTTTATCTTATTCTGTTGCTTAGGTGAAATGGAAGTGTAATGTGTATGCCATGCACTCTCTCAGTCACCTTCCAGGGACACATTCTAGACTTTGGAACCTACAGAATAAAGCATGGTCAGGATTGTATACAAGAGAGTCATGTGAAAGGCAGTGCTCAGTGGTATATAATTAAAGATTGTATGGAGGATGCATCAGTGTTTCAAGAAAATGATATACTCATGAACTCACTCTGCTGACCACTGCCTTCCCGCTCTGTGTGACTTCTGAAGTGGCCCATGTTCAAGTTGGTCAATCTCAAAGCTGGACTTGTTTTTCACAAGACAGCAGCCACTGCCAGCCAACCCTCTTCAAAATCCTTAGACAGCCAGGTGTGGTGGCGCAGGCCTGCAATCCCAGCACTCAGGAGGCTCAGGCAGGATTGTGTGAGACCAGCCTGAGCTACAAAGTGAGCTTAAGGCCAGCCTGAACTGCATAATGAGACCCCGTGTCAAAAAGATAAAAATAAAAAATCCTTAGACATTTGGGAGTCATAGAGCTTATGATATGAAGGGGATTCTGCATTCAAAATGCCCAACTCCTCTCCAGTTGCCTCCAACTCAGAGACAACTCTTTCAACACCATCTCTCTCCTCTCTTCCTTCTAGTTAACTCCATTTTTTACCACAGGCAAATTTGAGATAACAAGTAAGTGAAAAATGAGCCTTTAAGTCAACCTAAGCAATTTGTTTGTTTCTGGCTGGCTCAGCCACCCTGATGGCAGGGCTAGTGTGGTGCAGTTGAACTGCAGTCTCCTGCACCTGCCTAAACTTGCCTAAGCTGGTAACTTTAGACTGCTGAGATATCTTGCCAGCCTGCACACTATTTCTAATTAGTTTATTTCTCTATATTTTTTAATACTACAAAATGTATTTATGCATGAGCTGGATCACAAGATTTCAAGGACCTGAAAGAGACCATTCAGTTCCCCAAACAGATTATTTTTGTCTTGTGAAGTCATTTATGGTATGAGAGAAACTGACCATACCATGCATGTGGCATTGAAGGAGAAAAGGCCATGAAGAGGGGGGAGAAAAGCCATGAGTCAGTAAACCAGGAAGGTGACCCAAAATGGCAAAGAGACAGGGTGAGAGTTGGCATTTACTTCTTCCAGCAGCCTCAAGAATTGTTCAAATCCTGCATGTCCATATCTCAACCATGCCTGTGTGTTATTTAATATGGATAGAGTAAACAATTCTAGTTAAGTAGGGGAATACACTCTCATCCAGTTTTTTTTTTTTAAAGACACATTTATTCAGTGTCATAATCAGAGTACTTCAAAATGTTTCACATTTTTAAATATATTATTTTATTATTTCAATTCAATGCCTCAAATTTGCAATCTAAAGATTAAAGTAGAAAGAAGAACAAAAGGAAGGAAGGAAGGATGGAAGGAAGGAAGAAAGAAAAGAAAGAAAGATTGAGAAAGAAAGAAAGAAAGATTGATTGTTAGGGTCACACTGCTCAGAAATTATACTGTTAATTTTTCTCCAACTATTCCTCAAAAGGATGAACAGTATTTTATTAGGGTGACTATGTGTTAAGGAATAATCTGACTTTTCAGGAACACTGGCTCTGACTGACATTAATTCAAAGGACACAGAGTGCAGGCTTATGGGAGGTGGGGTGACCAGTGCAGTTTTAGTTAAGGTCCATTGCACAGTGAGCCCAGAAGGCCTAAGAACCTATCCTGTAATTATTTCTGCAGTTCAGGGTTTCATAGTTTTTAAAAAAGTTTTGTACCAGGGAATCAAACTCAGGACTTTGTGCTTGCCAGACAGGAGCTGTGCCCCTGAGCTGTACTCCAGCCCAAGGATTGCATAAAGAAGACCTGCTCAGCAGCTGCAGAATTCACATTGGTCACCCCCACCTAGAGTAAGGGTTATTGGAAAAAGCTGAATAGAAGGCACTAGAACTGCTTCTAACTACAAAATTAATAAGCCCTGTGTTAGTTGATACATTGTGTCAACTTGGCTGAAAGCTCCAGCAGTTCTCAGCATGGGAGCCCAGCCCTGCAGGTGGGCAGGGCCCAGGAACTGAGGAAGGCTTCCTGACACCCTGGCTCGCTTGGTTGAGAAGGCCCAGTCTTCAGAGGAGCTTGACCTTCACGGCCACATCATTCTGGGAGCTCTGATCTTTGCCGTGGAGCGCAGGTCTTTGCAGTCAGCATAGAAGAAAGAGGCTTGATGGACACCAGAGCTGCAGCTGCTCCTCTGCTCTTCATTGTTTTCTGATGCATGAACTGCTGCTCTTGCCTTGGAGCCAGTGGAATATGGACTGAACCCTCCAGTAACTGTGAGCTGAATAAACCTTTCCTTTCTTCATTTTGGGTGTTGGGTATTTGCCCCAGAAATGAGTAAAAAGTAACTAAGACAAGCCCAAAGCAATACTGCATCTCTAGAAGGATTTGTAAGATTAGTGCCACCAAGGACTTGAAAGGCAGAGGGGTGATTTCCACTGCACCACCATTCAACTTGCCTATTTTGCCTGTCCAGAAAACAGATGTAACTTGGGAAGTGACACAAATCATCACAGGTTTAATGAGATAGTAACTCCAATTGCAGCTGCTATACTGGATATGGCTTCATTGCTATAGCTGATCAACACGTCTGGGGAGCTGGCATGCAGCTGTTGGCCTGGAAAATGCCGTTTTTTCTTTTTTTTGGCGAACCAGGGGTTCAACTCAGGCCTTTGCATTTGCCAGCAAAGCACTTATTCCATTGAGCCATCATTTTTTTTTGTCTTTTTGAGACAGGGTCTCACCATGCAGTTCAGGCTGGCCTTAAGCTCACTTTGTAGCTCAGGCTGGTCTCGAACTCACAACAATCCTCCTGTCTCAGCCTCCCAAGTGCTGGGATTACAGGCCTGTGCCACCATGCCTGGCTTGACTTTGAGGAAATAAAACCTGTTTGGAAAATTCAGGTGTCGCTGTTTCGTATGCTGTGATGGGCAGAAGGGCTAGAGTGTGAAGGCCCCTCTCACCCTCCATCTGGCCTCAGAGTATGTCCTGGAACCTTTGGGCGGAGAAAGTGCCACCTTCATTCCTGTTTCTTGGGATTGTTGATGGCCACGTAGTGATAGAGAATGACAAGCAAGAAGCGTGACACGCCCAACACCTTAGCGAATATGGCGAGCTGCACGTTGGCGACCCTCCTGACCAGCCACACCGAGCTGAGCCGTGGACTCCACACGGCCTGTGCACAAGCACCAACTTGATAGGGATCTTGACTGCCTTTTCCCTCCTTTGTCATGTTGTTCTATTCCACTGACACATGATCCTGAATGGACCTAGAGAACAAGTAGCAACAACTTCGTTGATAAAACACAAGCTAGGGAGTAGGAAACAAATTCAAACATTTGGAGGGTCTTCTGTGCCAGTGGAAGGCCTACAGGTCCAGTGATTAGAGAGATTTGGCATTAACCCTTCTGATGGTAAAGGATACACTGCTGCTCCCCACCTTCCCACAACCAAATCAGACCTAGCACCCAGCAGGCCCTTTTAGGTTTTGGCAGCAAGTCTCCTTCTGATGCACTACACCAACCCATTTACCAACTGGCCTGAGAAGCTGACAGTTCTGAGTGGGGCCCAGCAAAAAAGCAAGGTCTGCATCAGTGGAGGCTGCTGAGCAAGCTGCTACACCATGTGGCCCACACATCCCAACAGATCTGTGGTGCTTCCTGTCACAGAAGCTGGAGTTTTGGACAGGCCCCTCTATGTGTGTTACAGTGCAAGCTGTTAGGATTGCAGAGCAAAGCCCTACATTCTCTGTGGATAGCTACTATTCTCTAGAGAAACAACTTTTGGCTTGCCACTAGGCCTTAGCAGATAGTGTTTCATCATCATTGGTAGGTATATACTGAGTGGTGAGAACACATCTCTCCCCAAATGATAGGGTAACTAAGCACAGGATAGCCGCATGATTTATTGACTAAAATTGTATATCTACCAATTATATACCTACCAATGATTCAAGATACCATGAAACTTGAGCTGCCCATTGGGGGTGTGTGTGATCTGATACACCCAGCCACAATGCTGGGCATACACAACAGCACTCCACCAAGAGGAAGTGGCAGGAACCTGGGCTTGAGCTGATGCTGAGAACATATCAGTCACAGGAAGAGGCTCAAGCCCTTGCAGGATTACTCTCCCCATGTTACCTTCTCCCAGGGTACCAATGCCTTCCAATGTTCCCTACGATCCGCTGGAGGAAGATCCTGATTCTCAGGTGTTTCTGCAGAATATGCACAGCCAGCAACTGAAGGGCTGCAGCACTGCGTCCCCTCCAGGTGGAAACTACAGCGGGGAGGGGAAATCCTCCCCGCTGTTCAGTTTTCTTAGAAGGGGCTAAATGTGCTTGCTTTTACATAGTGATTCATAGGCTGTCAGGGAGCAGAAACCTGGTGACAAGAAGTGTCAGGAAAGGGTGAGAATAGACCTCTCTGAATGAGAGGTCACTAAGGGATGACCTCAACAAAGGAGCACTCTAGCAATCAGACAGAAAGGGGGCCTGTTCTGCAGAACAGTCAACCTCTTCCCCCAGCTGCTAAGTTCTCAGATAGTTTGTTCTGGAGCAGTATGCTTTACTCACTCCTATCTTCAATGTACTTCATTCCATCTTTTACCTTCTCTTCGGTCTGCCCATTTCAAATACTACCTCACCCCCTTGAAGGCATCCCTATTTACCCAGCAATACAGCATTCCACCTAACAATGTATAACTTGTATGGGGCAGTACCATGTATATTTTGCATATATATGCACACACAGAGACATCTTGATTTTAGTGATGGGATTTAAGGGGCCCCTTAGCCTGTACTCCACTCTACCCAAGTCCCTCCAGTTAAAAGGGCCTCTTTTCAGTTTTCCTTTCCCTCTCTCAGTCTCTCAATGGAGATCAAACTTTTGCTAGGCAAGCACTATACCTATATGCTATATTCCTTCATCTGAAATGGTCCAATTTTAGTCAATAAATCATACGGCTATCCTGTGCTTAATTACCCTAGCATCATTTGGGTAGAGATGTGTTCTCACCACTCAGTACATACCTACCAAGCACCTACCATGAGCTCCACAGCACGCGTTGCTCTGCCTTGCCCTCTTGGCACTCCCCAGTGCTCAGGGTAACACAGGCTATTTAGCCACATCCCGCCAAGGGCTGGGTGGATTCGAGGACAGATGAGAGGTTGGGAAAAGTGCTTCTCACCTTTTTTTAAAAGATGGAACTAGTACACGGGCAGCAGAAAAGATACACATGGGACCAACAATGCTGTTGGGCTGGGAGTGTAACTCAGTGGTAGAACATGTGCTTTACATATACAAGGCCCTAAATCTGGTTCCCAGCACCAAAAAACAAAATAAAACAAAAAGCATGGGAGTGTGTCCAATGTGTGGGATCAGAATGGTGGTGACTTCTGCAGTCTTTGCTCTCACTGGCGGATGCACACTGCAAGTGTCTCTCACATGTGCAGGGTGGGAGAGGAGAGCTGAGCCCCAAAGCGTAGCCTACTATTTGTTAAGCTGATGGGAAGAGCAGATGCCTTAGTCAGTGGCCAGGGCTTGGGAGTCTCTTTTCTCAGCACACCATCAACATACAGCCTAGTTACTACAGGGATAGTCTTCTTTCAATGGCCCTAGCTAATCTACTTAAGAGATCAGTGCAGTACCTGGCCATGACTATGCAGAAAGGCACTCAGGAAAAACTGAATGGAAGAATTTAGAAGCACTGGATCTCCTAATGAAAACCACAGAAAATGTAGCTTACTTAGCTGATAAAAATAATGAAAATGAAGTGGTTTCTAGGCTGTTCTTATAACTCAACCATTAATCCACTGAGTGGGTTTTTTAAAATTTCAACTCAGGTCTTTAGTTTAAAGAGACACTCTTCACACACACATGTTGGCATTTGATTTGCCAAGGTAAAGCATTCTTACAACATAAACTGGCATTAAATTCAATGTAAGTTTTATAAGAACAAAAGGCTGTGCTCTGCAAATTTGGAACATCTGTCAAAAGAAAACAAAATGACAGGAACACATACATATGCTGAAATTATTGACTGAACTGCGAACACAAAGAGGGAGGAACTTTTTAAGTATTTGAATCTACCTTCTTTTGAAAGCATGAATCATTTCTAGACTGTCTCAGACATTTAATCAGCCTTCTCAAATCTTTCCAGAGGTTATGCACCTCATCTCTAGAAAAAAATATAAACCCATTTTTAATCACTTAAAACAAATAGAAATAAAACAGGAGATTAAAGGTAACATCAGAGCATAGTATTAGCTTCAAAAAATAAGATTCCTGTACTTGTGTTATTTAAATATAAAGATCTGTCCCTATCTTCCTCTATAAAAACTAGCATGCTACATTCATTCCAGTACATGAATTTCACTGTACTTCATATAGTTTTAAATTTTTCATGAGGCTAAAACAACAAAAAAATCAACTGGTAGAGAACTGTTAATACCATTTTAAAACACTGTCATGAGATCTGATCAAATCAAAGTCAATCTAGATTAAAACAACACATTTCTGATTACATAAATAAATTTTGCCAATTAAAATAAGGAAATATATAAAATGAGAGTAAGAAGTAAACACAATAGTCTGGTTCATCTCAGAAGGTGTCCTGGTCCAAATGCCAGCTGCCTGAGTCTCTAGTGCTCAGCGGAGTGTGACCAGTTCCTCTGAAGAGGTAGGGTGGATGGCAACGGTGTTGTCAAAGTCAGCTTTTGTTGCTCCCATTTTTACTGCAACAGCAAAGCCCTGCAGCATTTCATCACAGCCAATTCCTTGCATGTGGATCCCAACCACCTGAGGAAAAAGGGAAGAGAAAGGAAAGTGAAGTTTTTATTAGATATGCACTCATGACATTAAGAGCACAGGGGCTGGGGTGCAACTCCATGGTGGAGGAAGCACCACACAGCTCTTCCTCAGGCTGTCCTGGTCCCAGCCAGCCTTCCCTTTTCTGTCCCACATGACTACATGCTGTTTCCTTCATACAAGGGAGCCCTGTCTGGACGGCCTTCCTCCCCTCTTTCAGAGCTGAAGCCCATTCACCTCCTACACGGCCACAGAGTTGTGTCTTTCTAACCAAGCTAAGCCTGTCACATGACCTCTCTGGAGCAACAGCTCTCTGTGACAGCCCCATCCCAGCTACAATGGACTTTTCTCAGGGACTAGACAACTACAGTCCATCTTTCCCAAAAGACTACTCTCTAGAGGGGACCCCACCTGCTTTTCCCATTCCACCCACAGACAAGAACGACAGTCAGCACTTCAAAGGCCCCCAATTCATTTGTGCCAGTTGGCTACACACATGACATGAAAAGAAATATTTTCTAATTGCACTCTCTGGTGAGATTTCTCTCTATATTAGAAACTACTGGTAATTGATCATCTTCAGCAAACAGTTTTAGGTAAAGAGCTCTCTAAAAAGCAAAATCAAGGACTGGTGAGATAGCTCAGTGGACTAAGCACCTGCTTTGGAAAGCTCAGTGACCCAGGGTTGGATTCCTGGTACCACATGCTACGCCATCCTCATGCCTGGGCAGACTGAGCCAGTTAGAGCCCAGGCATGGTGGTGCATTCCTGTAATCCCAGAGCTGGGGAGGCTGAAAACAGGAGGATCACTCTGAGTCCAAGCTGTGTAATAAATAATTTAGAAGCAGTGGATCTCCTAATGAAAACCACAGAATCTCCTAATGAAAACCCTGTACCAAATACATAAAAAAATCAGATTACAAAATTAAGTTATAAAAATAAGTGGGCAAAAACTGTACATTTTAAAATGGTTAAGCAAGGCCAATTTCATCTGGAATAATAGTGCAATTCCCCTGGACAGATTAACTTGAATACTCTGATGTTAACTAATTAGTATATTCCTATTGTTCTGCCTCCATTCTCATCCTACGAAAAATGTAGCTTTGCAGTGACCAATCTGCTTTCTGTTGTGTCATTTCTGCTTTCTTTGGCCTTTTTATCTAAAACATTCAACATCTTTTGCTCAGTTCAAGCAGCTCACCCTGGAAAAGAAGTATCACCTGACTCTAAAATAAAAAACAAAAGACCATTTTTAAAAAGTGGCTAAGATGATAACTTTCATTACATATTTATATTATATGTAATATATAATACTAATATAAAATAAAAATCTTAAATCAAGTATTGTGTGTGCGTTAAACACAGCTACATTTTCAGGTACTATGACCTACACTGAGCTTACAAAGAGCCCCTGGCAACAGCAGGAACTTCGTATTTTCCTTCTCCATTAGTCTTCAGGAGATTGCCAGGTAATGTTTACCAAATGAATGAATGAAGACTGGTATGAAGAAGTAGGATACAAGGAGATTAAGGAGGGATCCTGCTGACTCACCCCCAGAAATCTTGCCCTCTGACTAACGTTCAGAGCTTGGAAAGAACTTGCTGGGTGTTGCTGCAGCCACCCTCTACCAGTGTTGGGCAGCACCGAGTGACATAACAAGGGACCGTGTCTTGTGGCTTTGGCATTCCAGGTCCCTTGGGAAGATAGGGACTGTGCTTTTCTTGGTAACACAAACTGGAAACTACATTCAAATCTTAATATTCAAGCCACTGCTCCTCACACAGCCACGTCTTAAGGTACAGCACATCACTAAAGACAAAATAAAGCAAAACAAGCAGAACTAATCCTAATTCCAGTTTGGGCCGGGACATATGCAGCTTAGTGGCAGAGTACTTGTCCGAAGATATGAGGCCTTGTGTTCAATCTCCAGCACAGCCAAGCCAAGCCAAGGTAAACCTCATTTCAAATAATTTTCTTAAACTTCCAATATTTAATTCTATTAGTAAAAATCACTCCATACTGTCCTAGGACAGAAACTAAACCCTTTGATAGCATTGCAAAATAAATTCTATTTAAATGCAAATCAAAACCATACTGAGAGGTCTTCACAACCACAACAAAAGCCACAAAAAAGACAAGAAAGAAGTAAGTGTTGGTAGTGAGCAGAGAAAACATAAACTGGGTCTGAGAGATGGCTCAGTAGAATAAGTGCTTCCCTGGCAAGCACAAGGGCCTGAGTTCAATCCCTGATTCTGCCAAAAAAACCCACCTCATCCTTTGTGAGGAGAACAGAAAAGGATGTAGACACCGCCAACAAGCAGGGTCATTAGGGTTAAACCAAAGCATAGATTACCTTAGAAAAACTTGGTTGACTAGTTTACTGCTCTGGTTAAATTTAAGTTGACCTTCCTTAAACTTTACATTTATCAATATTTCTAAGTTTCCTATACATTGTGGCATATAGATCAATGATGCCAAGCTTTGGGTGGTCTTTTATCCTTCCCTTTCTTCTTTTGAGGCAGTTTCAGCAGTTCAAGCTGGCCTTGAACTCACAGTGATCCTCCTTCAGCCTCCCAAGTGCTGGGATCATAGGCATGCACTACCACACGTGGCCTAGTCCCCTTATTTTTGAAAAGGAATGACTCCCTTTCCCTTTCCTTTCTTTTTATGACTTTCTTTCTAAACGATATACAAGAAGACTCCCTACTACACAGAATATGATCAAAAGATATGATGAAAGTTTAACTTAAAAAATTTACTTCATGGCCTGGGAGATGGCTCAATAGAATAAGCGCTTCCCTGGCAAGTGCAAGGACATGAGTTCCTATGACAATTTTTTTTTTTTGGTTCCACCAAAAAAAAAAAAAAAAAAATTACTTTAGTAAAAGATGCTATTATGACTAGTCCCTATTTATTTATTCATTCATTGAACTTTTTTTTTGACAGAACCAGGGATTGAACTCAGGCCCTTGCGCTTGCCAGGGAAGCACTTATTCCACTGAGCCATCTCCCCGGCCCTTATTCATTCATTTAAATGTAGTTGGTATAGGGTCTTACTATGCAGCTTGGCCTTGTGGTAACCCTCGTGTTTTCAGCCTCCCCAGCACTGAGATTACAGACATGCAGCACCATGCCTGGACTCAGTGGCTCAGTGTACCCCCAGGGCATGACCGGCACAGTGTGGGGATGGAACCCCATCCCTGCACTTGCCTAAGCAGACGCTTAGTCCACTGAGGTATCTCACTGGCCATACTACTAATCTCTTAAAATAGTACTTTGAGGCTGGGAGTTGAGGCCGGCCTGGGCTATGAAATGAGTTCAAAGCCAGCTTGAACAATATAGTGAAACCCTGTCTCAAAAAGACAAAAGGAAAAGAGGGGAGCAAGAACAATGGGTGCATATGCTTGAAGCAAGAGAGAATATTTTGAGGGGGACTTTTGATGAAGTATATTTTACTAAAATTCATTTTTAAAATTTAAACAGTTATTGTATTTTTATCATACCCTGTTTATAAAGCAGACAAAAAGGGGACTGCTCCGTGAACCAGAGGACTCACGTCTACCAGGTCTTTCCACACTCCTTGCCCCTTACCAACACCCTTCTCAACTCTGCAAAGTGCTATTAGCTCACTGGACTTTTCCATACCTTTTCCTCTTTGTTGGCACAAATCATTTTCATCACACATTTTGTTTTCCTTGTGGTCACTGCATGGTACATTGGGGTGAAGGCAGTTGAATAGATTTTCACATTGTCTTTTCCATATTTATGAATGGCTTCATCTATAATACACATTTTAAAAAGCATTTATGAAAACTAAACAAAAGAGATGGTCAGAAATACATAACTTGA
>PVKA01017246.1:13697-46283 GCA_004027165.1 Ctenomys sociabilis
AAAAAAAAAAAAAAAAAAAAAAAAAAAAAAAAAAAAAAAAAAAAAAAAAAAAAAAAAAAAGAAATACATAACTTGAATCAAATCATGAGGAAATATTAAACCGACCAAATAAAGGGCATTCTAACATATAGATATCAATGTCACATGAGACAAGAAAAGCTAAAACATTTTGTCTCTATTTTAAGGGAGACCAAAGAGGTATAAGAACCATACATTATCCATCACCATAGAGTGAATTCTAGACATGGGGAAAAAATACTGAAAAGTACATAAATGTGATAATTAGCTACACTTATAGAAGGTCCAGACCTGAAAATTATACCGGGGCTGCTCTGAAAAAACACAGAGCTAGACATGGTGATGTATACCCACAACCCCAGCCCTCAGGAGAGTGAAACAAGAAGATTACAAGTTCTGAGTCCAGCCTGGGCTACACAGGGGTTTCAAGGCCTGCCTAGACTACATAGTAATATGCTGTCTCAAAAAACAAGAGAGAAAGGAAGGAGAAAAAGGAAAGGTGGGAGGGAGGGAAGACAAACAGACAAAGGGAAGCTCTAGGCATACTGGTGTGTGTTAGTAGTCTCAGCACTCAGGAGGCTGGAGCAGGAGGATCACTGTACTCAGGAGTTTGAAGCCTGCCTGGGCTACACAGAAAGATCCTGTCCGAAGTAAATAAACAAAAACCAGGAGTGTAACTTGGGGACTGAGACGGACTTAGCTGACCGAGAGAGACCTAGCTCAAAGGCCAAAATCACAAAGCCCTTCCTCTCTCAGCACCTACCTTCAGTAAGCCCTACTGTCCCGATAGGGGGGTGACTGAAGACCACAGTGGGGATGTTGTCATAGTCTAATTTGGAATCTTCTTTGCACTCGAAAAGCCTATGGGCAAGTTTTCGGCCAGCAGCTATTGCAACTGTAGAGATATTGCAAAGTTAGTGTTGATCCTCCTGTTCCTTCTAACACAGCAGAACTGCTGCACTCATCATTCAGCCATCAGGCATCAGGCATAAACCACTGGCGTCAAGTTTTATGCCTCATCTCATTATAATATCTAGCACAGCATAATGAAAAAGTATCAATGCCTTAGTGGGTCATTCAAAACTACTAGCTTACATAAACTCTGTATACTCTACTATAAAAACAAGATATACATTCCTAAGTTCTCAACTGCCTGGCAGTAATGAGGATAGCAATTTGATGACATATTATGGAAGTAAGTATAGCAGTTTTAGACATCTTCCACTCACATTATACCCATTTCATTAAATTTTTAAACTTGGGCTGGGGATGTAGCTCTGTGGTAGAGTTCTTGCATTGTATGCACAAAGCCCTGGATTCAATCCCCAGCACACACAAAGAAATATTTTAAATTAAAAATTTATTTATTTAAATAAATTAAAAATAATGTATTACTGTGGAGGTTGACGCAGGCAGATTACTGTGAGTTTGAGGCCAGTCTGTAGTACAAAGTGAGCTCAAGGCCAGCCTGAACTGCACACCGAGAGTTCTCAAAAAGACCAAAACAAAAAGGGGGGGGGGGCTGAATTCAGCAACAGAGCCAGTTATTAATTTTATTAATTTTAAATTGAGTTTTCCTCTAAAATATCTGTAGGATATGTAAGAAATTTCCTTAAAACACTTTTTTTTTTTTTTTTTTTTTTTTTGTCTTTTTGAGACAGGGTCTCACTATGCAGTTCAGGCTGGCCTTAAGCTCACTTTGTAGCTCAGGCTGGTCTCGAACTCACAGCAATCCTCCTGCCTCAGCCTCCTGAGTGCTGGGATTACAGGCATATGCCACCATGCCCGGCTCTTGATACACTTTTTAATGGTTAGATTATGCCAAGACATTTTAAAAACAATGCTTGTTTTGCTTTTCATAAAACTACTTCCTGTCAAAGAATATAAAATTTTAGCTTGTGGAGGTGAGGTACTTCAGTGGGAGAGCACTTGCTTAATGTGTGGTAGACTCTGAACTCAGTCCCTAACACAAGAAAATATTTTTAGTTAAGACAAATACCTCAAGAGATCTGTTTTACTAATGCTATGTTTCTTCCATTCATAAAGCTTTTATTCCTCTTACATGAACTTAATACATATGCTCTTTTTTTTTTGTGGAACCGGGGATTGAACTCAGACCCTTGTGCTTGCCAGGGAAGCACTTATTCTACTGAGCCATCCCCTTGGCCCCCCTACATATGCTCTTAACAGTTATGCTTCACAGCTGGGTGTGGTGGCTCACAGCTGTAATCCCAGAACACAGGAGGCTGATGCAGAAGGATTACTATGAGTTTAAGGCCAGCCTCGGTTACAAAGTGAGTTCAAGGCCAACCTGAACAACATAGTGAAATCCTGTCTCAAAAAGACCAAAAAAAAAAAAAAAAAAAAAAAAAATTCCAAACCAATTATGCTTCAATTGTTCATGAAAATTTCTTAAGACAATAAACATAGCTAGCTATCATGTCAAGTAATTCTCCTGGTAACTTTTTTTTTTTTCTTTTTGAGACCAACTATGAAGTTCAGGCTGGCCCCAGCTTACTCCATAGCCCAGGCTGGCCTTGAACTCACAGTGATCCTCCTGCCTCAGTTTCTGAGTGCTAGAGTGACGGGCACGAGCCACCAAGCCTGGCCAACTGTTAACTATTCTGATAGCACATGTATGTTAGGCAAAGAAAAACAAAACGTGGGGTTTTTGTTTATAGCTATGCCGAGCTTGACACATTAAGGCATCAAACTGTCTGCCAGAGAACAGGCTTTCTCTGGAGAGCTCAAAACCTCCCAACAGGGAGAAGTTAAGCACTAGACCAATCTGACAGGGTGTGCTGGCTGCCTTTGTTGCCTTTCCTTTTTGCTGGTCCTAAAAGCTCCTGCTATGCTTGCTGTAACTGATCCAAACACCCTTTCTTGTCACAGGAGTAGCAACCTCAGCCAAGTAACAGTGTGGTTTTCTTTCATTTTCATAAGATTTCTTTTTTGGCTTTTGTTGCAGTTTGAGTCAAATTTTTCTATTTGGCAGAATGACCTATGGCTCAGTTATTCTTCTCTTGCTGCTGGGACAAATACCTGATGCCCAAAATGAAGGAAGGAAAGGTTTATTTAGCTCACAGTTACTTCACTCCATACTCAGCTGGCTCCAAGGCGGAGCAAAGCAGGGCAGAGAGCAACCTTTCAAGGCGGTGGCAAAGAGCAGGAATTAAAAGGAAGAATAGCTGCAGTCCAGCAGCTAGCTTCTCTTCCCTTCTTACATTGTGATGTAAATTACCTGCCGCAGGGCAGGTGTAGCACTCATACCCATAAGCCCAGTGGATCAAGAGTTAATCAAAAACTCTAGAAGTCTGCCCAAGACTTCATGAGGCTTCGGGGGACAACTAGACATAAATCATAACAACCTGTATTTTAAATGTGTGTGTGTATGCATGCACATGTGTGGGTGTATGTGTACACATAGTGCTGGGAATTGCACACAGGACCTCAAACATGCTAAGCAAATGCTCTACTGTTGAGCTACATCTCCAGCCCTCATTTTCATTTTCAAATAAAAGGCTTGTGAGGCACTGGGCACCAAGAGCTTTTCCAAAAGAGACTACATCACTGCAGACATCCATCTCAACTTTCCCCGCATTCTTCAGTTGTCTGCTGCTTTTTCTCTATGTCTTCTGCTTCACACTGGAGGTTACCCTCCAGATGACCTATGGGCTTCTACGGCAACAGAGGAAAGATTCCTTTCCTCATTAGGCCAGTGCCTTGCTCTCACACAGGCTGCCAAGTCATCATCTTGCTCAGTCTGCCCAGCCAGTTTGGCCCTCTGCACCAGCTCTTTCCTACCTATGGCTGGATGCTCTGTGACCCAGGTGAGCAGTGATCTCAAGGCTGGGACTCTCCCTAGATCTTGCTGCTCACAGCTATCCTAACTACTGTTAGAAAGTGTGTACTCTTGAAAACTTCTAAGAGTAGAGGAAGTGCTCTCTCACACATAAAACAAGGTAAATATGTGAGGGAATTTATACCCTCAGAGAATAACAGGGTACCAACAACTCACCCCTTTTACTATAAATTTTTACTTTAGCTTAATAGTAGCTGCTGTGCATCACAGTACCTTTCTGAGGGATACAGGAAGCAATCTGTGTTTACCACTTGGTTCCATGAAAGGCAAGGTGTGTGGATGTGTGCAGAAGTGTCAAACCAGAGGGGTAGGAATATAGCTCAGTGGCACAAGTGCCTGCCTAGCAAGTGCAAGGTCCTGAGTTCAATTCCTGTGCTAAATAAATAAATAAATAAAAAAATAAAAAACCCACAACAGAAATGAAAAACCAGGATTTGTACCCACATGATGCTCTGTGGAACAGTTTTTGTATAAGGCCATCTGAGTACCACAGAGGGTATAATACACCCAGGCCACTCTAGGATTGGTGTTTTAAATAGCTTTCTTTTAGGTTGGGCATGGTGGTGACACCTGTAATTCCAGTACTCAGGACTTGAGGCAGGAGGATTACTGTGAGTTCAAGACCAGCCTGAAGTACATAGTAAAACCTTCTATCAAAAAGACAAAAAATACTAAATAAATAAATCTCTTCTGATTTTTCTGGTTGAAGTAGCCCAATTTAGTGCAACAACATATGAAAAGACAGATCTGCAAATTTTCCAAGTAAATAATCAGGTAAGTCATACATGGATGAAGAAGATGATCCATTATGGAAAACTACATGGTTTCATAACAGAAGAGTAGTGAGGGTGGCTGTGATAATGCCCTTGATGTTGTGAGCCTCAATTCCTGTGACAGGGAAATGGAATAGAACCAATGGATACAAACACAGGGAATGCAGTCCTCCTTGATTCAGACGATGAAGAGGAGCAAGATGAGTATATATTGGACAAGGCAAAATGTTGCAAAATAGTCACACAAACAAATGGTATAATCCAATGTTAGAACTAGCCTAAAACTGTAGTGAAGGTCTTGGCAGGGGTGAAATGTACTGAACAGAAAGCCAGCAGTGCCATTCAATGCTGAAAATTATAACAAGACAAAATGCTACAGGATGCTGTGACACACACAAAGGCTGAAATACAAGTAAAATACTCAGAATGCATCAAAAAACCACACTCAAAAATGTATTTATTATGACACTTCACTTAGCTGGACTGACAGTATTCATAGGTCTGCAGTACTTAGCAGGGATTTCTCAGGGTAACTGCAGGCATGTGAAAGACTTATAGAAGAGTGATGGGTCAAAAATGCAAAATCTTATGCCCCTGCTGACTTACTATGCTTTAAATCAGAAATTTATTCTGGAACTCAGCCATCAGGTCCTTATGTGTACAGTAATAAATTGAATGATGTTGTGAACAGAGTTGTTGCTTCCACTTCGCAAACTAAGTGGAATGCAACATTCAACAGTTGGTTTAGTGGTTTCCAATTGGTGTTACATTTGCTAACAGAGCACAAGTGGACCAGCACAGGAACAAAGCAGAAATTCCAAAGAAATGTTGTTCAAAATGGAGAACAGTATATCGTATAATCTTTTGATTTCAGAAAAATTTACATTGGGCTCCTATGGCAAAGAAAACAAACTGGTATGGTGATGTCAACACTGCACCATGATGGAATACTGATAGGGAAAACTCAACAAACCAGAAGCCTGATATAGAAAATTTCTACAACATGAAAGACAGAGTAGATGCTAACGAGTTCTGCAACAAGTATGAGGTTAAAAAAAAGCATTGACCAATGGTTATTTTACTTGATGCTAAATACATATGGCATAGTTTGACAGTTTATAGGGTCAGGGATATAGCCAGCATAAGGTCCAGAGCTCAATTCCAGGTACCAAAAGAGAGAAAGAAAAAAGAGAGCATTTATTTTATTTCTTTGGTGGAACCAAGGACTGAACTCAGGCCCTTGCGCTTGCCAGGGAAGTACTTATTCCACTGAGCCATCTCCCTGGCCCCAAGAAAAAAGATAGTTTAAAAAGCTAATAATAATAACAACAACAACTGCAAAATTATTATTTTTGGTTTTTTTTTTTTTTTTTTTTTGCAGAACTGGGGATTGAAATCAGGTCCTTGCACTTGCCAGGGAAGCACTTATTCTACTGAGTTATCTCCCCAGCAAATGCAAAATTATTAACAGCAGAAGGGAAACAAAATGTTTCTGCCCAGGGAACTTACAAAAAAAACTGTGGACCACACTGGTGAGCTGACTGTTGAACCGACAGGTGCAACATCACAAAGATTTATTAGGAAAACAGTAAAATAAAAAAGATGTCCAACTATGCCATACAGGAAAGGACAGAAAAACAACACACATGTGCTATCAGTGTAAGCAACAGCTGTGTATAGAACATGCAATATTTATGTAAGAAGACTGCCTTGGGTGTGACAGTTGAAGTAAAGATTATTTTTGTTGTAGAGTTCTATTGATATTTTCATTATAGTTCACATAGGTTTTTCTGATGTTATCTGTTGCAACATTTTTTAAAGCAAGAAAACAGCTGATGTAAAAATGTTGTCTGTTCTAAGCACTCATTACACATGTGATATTTTATTGATGCCTTATTTCCTTGCTAAGTGCACATGGTTACTCCAACATAGTAGGAAACTACCAACAGAACAGGAAAAGAGGAGACAGGTATGAAAGTTAGACACATGTACTGTTCTGTGAGACATGTCCACAGAAATGCAGTTGTCATGTACAAAATTTGCACTAGGTATGAGTTGAAACAAAATTTATATATATATATATATATATATATATATATATATATGCATTTTTTGGCAGAACCGGGGATTGAACTCAGACCCTTGTGCTTGCCAGGGAAGCTCTTATTCCATTGAGCCATTTCTCCGGCCAAACAAAGATTATTTCTGTGGTGGATTTTGGGTTTATACTGTAGCTCACAAAGTTTTTTATTTCTGATGCAGGTGATTTTTCATCTGTAGTAAGACCTCCGGAACATTGTGGAAAGGCTTGCATGGTCCCACAGGATTGGATGAAAGCAAATGGAGTGCCATGGCTGACAAACAGAAGTGGGACAAAGAGTTTCAAATATGCTCATTAGCTCAGAAAGTGAGTTAAGGAAGAGGAAAAGGCATGCTTTGGTTGCACCAGATACTCATATAACAGTAGGGAACCACATTCCTTCTTCTAAGAGCTCCTTTTGTCACCACACACGACTCTGAGACTACATACAGTTCTCTAATGGGTAGCCATAGTATCTGCCTGAAAATTGCAATCTTCTTAAGTATTGTCTTTTAAAGAAAGAAATGAGTATCATCCAGAAAGTGGCAGGAACCCACACAACCTTTATTTCAATACATCTTCACCATTTTAACAAACTCATGCTTTTGGCTCTGCCAAAGGGGGAAGAGCAGGACAGTTTTATGCAGCACACAGAGCTTCCTCTCCTTGAGAGGAAGGAAGGCGTGTTACCTGGAGTCAGAAGAGCTTTTCCACACACATCCCCAACTGCGTAGATGCCTCTGACACTGGTGTTCTGGAATTCATCTACTATGATATGACCTTTCTCGTCAGTTTGAATTCCCTAAAATTATGAAGAGACAGCACATGAATACTGAATCCATCAACTAGAACTGGCAAATCAAACCTGAGTCTGCCTCATTTCATGCAGGGCAGCCCTTCTGCATGAACATGTAAGAAACCATGAGCTTCAATGGCAATGTGAAACACATGGAAAGCTGGAAAATCTTTTTATCTTTTGTTTAATGCCACTAGAAAAACAGACAACCTGTTCGACTAAATTTCATTGAATAAGACCGAAAACGAGTCAAACATGTCCTTGAATTTTTATTACACAAAGTGCTGAAAAATGCAAAAAAAAAAAAAAAAAAAGACGAAGAGGTTGTATAGTTTAGGGGCTGGGGAGATGGCTCAGTAGAATAAGCACTTGCCTGGCAAGCACATAGGTCTGAGTTCAATCCCCAGTTCCACAAAAAAAAGAAGTTGTAAAATGCTGAAAAATGAGCCATTTACGGTGGTGCATGCCTGTAATTCCAACACTGGGAAAGCTGAAGCAGAAGATCTCCCTCCATGAGATCAAGGCCAGCCTGAACTATACAGTGAGACTCTGTCTCAAAAATAAAATGATAAAATAAAAATTTTAAATGCTAAGAAATACACTGGAAATATAACTGAACAGTAAGTAGAATGCAAGTTTAACATATATAAGTCTCAGGGGCCAGAGAGAGAGCTCAGAATAAGTGCTTGCCTGGCTTTCAATCCCTGCTACCACAAAAAAACAAAAACAAGCCGGGCATGGTGGCGCAGGCCTGTAATCCCAGCACTCAGGAGGCTGAAACAGGAGGATTGTTGTGAGTTTGAGACCAGCCTGAGCTACAAAGTGAGCTTAAAGCCAGCCACCCTGTCTCAAAAAAAAAAAAAAAATATATATATATATATAAGTCTCTGGGTTAAATGCCTAGCACCAAAATGTTAATAATTATAACAATCATTAAAATGTTAAAAAAAATAACGTTACTGAATTGAGGAGGAAATCTACTTATAACAGAAATTAATTTAATAACAAACCAAAATGTTATGTGCCACTCAGGCTCCATCAATTGGGTAATCCTCAAAAATAAAACATTCCAATTTGCTAAAAGAGTAGCATATCAGAAAAACCATCTTGATATCAACAGCAGGTGTTCATACTCTAAGCCTGAGCCTAAGCTAATTACTTTGCACCCCACTGTCTCATTTACTGGTTTTTTATAACCCAATGGGGCAAGTACTATTTCTATTACTCCAGCATTTGAAGCTATTGAATTGACTTAGATTTTAAAAGTACCTGTTTGCTCAAGATCATGCAACTGTTAAATAACAGTACTAGGTTCAAGTTCAGGTCAAACACTGGGAACCACACCCAAGCCTGCAATACTAGACATAAAAAATTTAAAGAACAAAGAAGACTGTTGTCTGAGCAGAAGTAAGCCAGATGGCTTCTCCTCTGTTCCAGTGCCAGAGTACCACCTTGGCGCCACACTAAGGACACATACAACAACCTGGATTAGATGCTGCGGACAAGATAGGGTTAAGTGTAAGACTTTAAAACAACATTTGAGTATCAAAAAGGAAGTCTGAGAAGGAACCAGTCAGGAAATTGCTGAACAATCTAGATTAGAATCCCTCCAATCAAATCCCTCTAACTCAGGGTTATAATACTAGAAAGGGTAAATATTTCAAAGTGATAAAATCTCATGACAAAAAAGAACCATGGAATGAAGAGCAAACTATTCAATGTAGCCCACTCAAGTTGCTCATGGGCAGCAGAGGGGAGGGGTGGAAATCAAAGGGCACTAAAAGAATAAGCACAAGAATTCAGCTTACCAGCTTATCTAAATTCAAGCCCTTGGAATTTGGGTCCCGCCCAATGGCCCAGAGCAGGCAGTCCACATCTGAAATTGAGGTCAAGGTGGGTTTCCTACCAGGAAGTGCAGTAACCACGCTGAGTTCTAAGCCTGTAGAAGTTTTTTTAACTTCCTTGACCTAATGACAAATACAATGTGTTAGATAGTGCTGTGGGATGTGGGGAGGAAGGAAGGAGGAAAACAAATAAAGAGAAAAATAGAATTTTTAACATTAAAAAAAAAAAGCCTATGATGAAGTTTCCAGCTGACACACTCTCTTCACCCAAATGTTAATAATGATAACCACCACTAGCATACCTGGAGACGGGGCTGCTTCCTGGGGGGCCTTTTCTTTGTGTGGCGCTGGGGATTGAGCCCAGGGCCTTTATCTGTACAGTCTATACCACACTTTTCTTTAAAAAAAGTTTGTTTAAAACAAAATTGTGAATTTCCTAGATTGCTAAATTTCTCAGATTGCTAAATTACCTGGGCTGGACTCAAAACTTGCAATCCCACAGCTGTCCACAGCACTGGGAATGTTGGCATGTGCCACCATGCCCAGCTTCCTTAGTTGCCTTTTAAATGTTCCAGCCAATGACCAACAATGTCAACTCATGTCATCATTGCAATGCTTCAACTCTTAAAAAGCATTTTAAGGGGCCAGGGAGATGGCTTCGTAGAATAAATGCTTCCCTGGCAAGCATAAGGGCCTGAGTTCAATCCCCGTTCCGCAAAAAAAAAAAAAAAAAAGCTTAAAAACAAGCATTTTAGAGCCGGGCGTGGTGGCGCATGCCTGTAATCCCAGCACTCGGGAGGCTGAGGCAGGAGGATTGTTGTGAGTTCGAGACCAGCCTGAGCTACAAAGTGAGCTTAAGGCCAGCCTGAACTGCACAGTGAGACCCTGTCTCAAAAAAGACAAAAAAAAAAAAAAAAAACAAGCATTTTAAGGTGGGCATGATGGTGCACACCTGTAACCCAGCACTCAGGAAACTGAGGCAGGAGGATTGCTGTGGCATTGTGTGGTACTGGGGATTGAACTTAGCACCTCATGCTTCCTAGGCAGGCATTTATGCCTGCTGAGCTAGCTCCCCAGCCTGAGGACTGCTGTTTGAGGTCAGCCTGGGCTACAAAGTGAGTTCCAGTATTTTAAAGTGTACTTCTTTAAAACTGATACTTACGTAATAAATCTAACCACAGTGATTTGCAGTTGGTCATGGCAGTGTCACTAAAAAACTCTACAGTTGTTGCTTTTTTTTCTTTTTTTTCCCTTTCTGAGTCAGGGTCTCACTATACAATTCAGGCTGGCCTTGGCTTCACTTTGTAGCCCAAACTGGCCTCAAACTCCAAGCAATCCTCCTCCTTCAGCCTCTTCAGCCGCTCCAGCCTCCCCAGTGCTGGGATCACAGGTGTGTGCTGCCACTACGCCCAGCATAGTCATTGCTTTTCCCTGAACAAGCTTAATCAGAGTGGGGAAAGGAGCAAGAATCCAGGCAGGACAGACACCCACACACAGTCATTCCTGGGTATCTGCTGAGGAACTGGTTTCAGGATTCTCCAAAGATACCAAAACACAAGGATGGATTGCTATGGCACTGTGCGGTACTGTGGACTGAAGTCCCTTACATAAAATGCCATAGTATTTGCATGTAATTTATGAACATATTCTTATATGCTATGTCATCTTCAGATTACTTTAATGCCAAGTTGGGAGTAAAGGCATTACTCCCAATGTAATGCCTGCATTTGGGAGACTGAGGCAAAAGACTCACTGCAAGTTTAAGGTCAACCTGGGCTACATAGTGAATTCAGGGTTGCCTGAACTACATAACAAGACCCTGTCTCAAAAAACAAAAAAATTAAAAATGCAATGTAAATGTTATATAAATAGTGGTGAGACTTATTATATAGGGAATGGTGGCAAGAAAAAAATGTCCCATTCCCCCCAAACATTCCAAATCCTCAGCTGGCTGAATCCATGCAAATGCAGGACTGAGTGCACGGTACGGTGAGGGCCCTAAGAGTCTAGAGGGAATGATCTCCACTAGTCCAGGATTGTTATATACACAAAGCATGTTCTCACTGATTATGTTACTTGATCCAGTCTGTAGTGAAAGGCAAATCTGTGTGAATGAGGGAATCATTTTTATAAAGTTAATTCTTAGGGGCCGGGGAGATGGCTCAGTGGAATAAGCACTTCCCTGGCCAGTGCAAGGGCCTGAGTTTAATACCCAGTTCCACCAAAAAAAAAAAATTAATTCTTCAGGAAAAGTCTGCTGAATTCAAGTATTTCCTTAAAGAGGTGAAGTACAGTGTAGTTCTTTCCATTTATAAAATTCAAAAAAGGTATGCCTTAAAAATAGATTCTATAAAGATTGGTGACCAGGAAAAATGATTCCATACTATCTTCTGAAAAACAGATATAAATCCCCAGCCTGAGGATGTGTGAACAGGCTTCAGAATAGAAATGTAAGTTTTAGTTCTAAATTCAACTGCCATATCTAATCTTTTACACCTTAACTTCATTAATACATTAATATGACATGCAGATTAAGAAAAAAAAATAATTCACAGTTCTCTAGAAGTGAAATACACTGACTACAATGGTCTGTGCTTGTTTATTAACCTATCTAAGAGCTGGGGCCAGAGCTCAACGGTATAGAGCTTGCTTTTCTTGCCTTCGGCTCTGGGTTTCACTCCCAGCACAGCAAGAAGCAAAATTATACAAAAGCAAAAAGTGTGTTCCCCCAGAGACAGATTAGCAGCCGGGCACGCACACCTGTGAGTACTTCAGGACCTCCACACCAGCGTTCTCCAGCTCTTCGGTGCAATTAGAACTGATCAGTGAATCAAAATTTCTAAGTACCTGTATACAAAAGCAGGGTGCGGAGAATGAGCAGTAGAAAAGAACACTTGATTAAAGATGCACTACCAACTCGGGAGGGAAATAGCACTGTATTACCCGTCCTTTCATTTCCTCCTTCATTCACGGCTACCATGGGAGCAGTTTTAATAAATCTTCTATTATCCTACATCACCAACAAGGTCTCTATGGCAATTAACTTTTTCAATTTCTGCTTCAGAGTCCAAAAGAAATGGACAATTTCCAGGCCTCTATCATCTTCATCTTACCCTCTTCTAAGCTTGCTTCTCTCTTGGGAAGTGCAAGGAACAGAAATTTTCTCCCCCCTTTTAGTGTCCAAGGGCCAGCCTTCCCTCTGACAGGACTGAAGAATTTAGTAGAATTTCTTTTTCCAGCTAGAAATCACAGCTTGACAGTAGAGCTTTACCTGTGATAAAGCATATACAACACACTGCAGGAGGGGGTCAGGAGTCACTCACAGAGGCTTTAGAGTTACAACAGAATGGGCAGGGGGAGAACTAGGCTGGGCCCTAGGACAGGAGAGGGCAAGAAGCCAAACAACTCGGCCTTTATCAGTCATTGTACTAGTAACACTGCAGCACACTACTTTCACTATTTCATGAGGCTGGTATCCTTCTGCTTTTCTTCTTTTCAGTTTATTGGATAGACTTCAGTAATGCAAAATCATGTTCACAACAAACATTCAAGACGTACATCTTTTTAGGGCTAATTATATGACGTATTTCAAGGCCTACAAGAAAGTTTCGGGAGCACATGCTGACTAGGACTGTCAATATCCCTCACATTCCTCCATTTTTTCAAATTAAAAGCCAGCCAGGTGTACTGGCAAACCCTGTAATTCCAGCTACTTGAGAGGCTGAGACAGGAGGACTTTAAGCTGGGGTTCGTCTGGGTAACTTTATGAGATCCTGTCTGTCTCAGCTACTCTTCTTTTGTTGCTGGAATAAAATACCTGATACCCAAAATGAAGGAAGGAAAGTTTTATTTAGCTCACAATCAGTGCAGGTTTCAGTCCATACTCAGCTGGCTCCAAGGCAGACCGGCATAGGACACAGAGAGCACCCTTTCATGGCAGTGGCAAACAGCAAGAGCACGAGAGTGGCAGCAGCTCAGGCAGCTAGTTAGCCTCTCTCTCCTTCTTACATTGTAATGCAGAATATCTGCCCAGGGCACTCATACCCATAATCCCAGCATTAGATCAAGAATCAATCACAAACTCGAGAAGCCACCTATGATTGCATGAGGCTTTGCGGGGACAACTCGACACAAACCATAACACTGTCTAAAAATAAAATTTTAAAAAAGCAGGGGATCTAAGTGAACTGTAGGTCATTTGCCTACATGCACAAAGCTCTGAGTTCAAACCCTAATGCCACAAAAACGAACGAAATTAGAATCTAGCATTTGAGTGATCAGGGGTCAGACAAATCTTGTCCATACAGAACCAGGTCCCAAAGACATTAAGACACAGGTCTGTTAGGACAGTAGGGTGAGGTGGTGTCAGGTTCCTAGGCCAACACTTTCCTTACTGCCCTATACCTGCTCTCAAAAAGCTCTACCACAATGCCTTTATAATAGTTCTTGATAGCCTCTAACCCTCTTCAGATAGAAAGCAACACCTGATCAAGCAATGACAGAGATGCAGGTCACTTCTATGAAGAATAAGTACTGGCTGGAACTTCTTCAAACTTCAGCTGACTCCCAGTTTTGCTATGAACCAGCAGCCACAAACCCTCTTTTGTCCTTATTTTTTTCATTTATAAAATGAAATTCAAGTGGTGATTTGCAAGATTTTCCTTCACACCAAGAAAGTAGTGAATTTTTTGGAGTTTGTGCTAACAAGCTAACACTACTTTTCATGTAGTGATATTAGCTTTCATTCCAGAATTAAGAAATTAACAATGATAATTATTTAAGTAACATTTATACTGAATGTCTTCTTAAGGTAACTATCTCCTTTAGGTAACAATCATTTGTTGAGAAAATTCTAGTCAAAAAAGGAAAAAATACCAGGCAATTTGATCAACAAGCAGATGGGAAGGATATAAGGTGCAATTAAACAGCCTGTGTGCCACAGACTAGAAAAACTGCCACACACTTTGTGCCCACCTATTTAATGGTGATCCAGGAAAACAATTCTTCCTCTTTTTCTTTCTTTCTTTTTTTTTTTTAATGTATTTGGTACGGGGTCTTACTATGCAGCTCGGAGTGGTGATCCTCCTGTTTTCAGCCTCCACAGTGGGGATTACAGGTGTTTGCCACCACACATGGACTTGGTTGCCTGCTCAATGTGCCCTGGGTGCAAGGCTGGCAGGGCATGTGGACCTGGGATCAATCCCCTGGTCCTTGCATTTGCCAAAGCAAACGCTTAGTCTGCTAAGCCATCACACAGGCCCAATTCTTCCTCTTAAAAAAAAAAGTCAAAACCAAAACCAAAAACCACAGGGGAGAAGGATAAGACCTACCTTATCGTGCCGTATCATAAGTGCTGTCTTAGAGCCCAGGGCGGAGAGGATCCCGGCTATTTCCACAGCAATATAACCGGCACCCACGATGACACTGTGCCTAAAAGGAACGCAGCTGGTTAACATTTTAAAATTAACTTACTGGGGGGCAACCCACTTTCTGGGCCCCTTCTTGTGTTACTTGGACAAAAGCTATCTTTCACCCAGTAAATTCTTCCTACCCCTAACAAAAAAAATAAAAATAAAATAAATTCACTTGGGAATTATTACAGATTTGCAGACAAGGTGCAAAGAGAATATGACATTTCCCTTATGCCCCTGCTCAGCTATCCCCAAGTTAACATTTTATATATTGGCGGTACATTTGTCAAAACTAAGATGCTCATGAGCACATTACTGCTAAATCCTAGATTTCAGGTTTCATTAGCTTTTCACTTAGTTTCCTTTTCCTGTTCTAGGTGCCATATTATACATTATGCAGAAAATACTTCTTTGTAGAAGTAAAATATATTTGCCTTGAACTCATAGTGATCCTCCTAATCAGCCTCCAGAATGCGGAGACCAGAGGTGTGTGCCACCACACCCAGGCTTTTTTTTTTTTTAAAGACAAAAATATTTGGAACTAGAGATGATTCCTTATGTAATGTCCTTGTACCTAAGACTAACATGGGGCCAAGGTTCTTGATTCGCTGTTCTCCTGTGCAACATATCTCTCCTTGATCATAATTCAATTCTATCAACCCTTGTAAACTGAACTTCCTGAATACATTTTGGTTTAAGAAAGAACTTTAGTTAAATACTTAGATGAAGGTCCAAGAACTTTAGTTAAGTGTTTAGATGAAGGTCCAAGAAAGCAGTGACAGAGCTGTGAGCCCAGACCGAGGACAGTGCTTGCTGCCATGCTGCGGCCCAGAGAACAGGGGCCCATGGAGGCAGGCGTCCTGCGTGTGGCTGCGTGCTCTCAAGCACCAGATGCCCTCTCCTCCGCGGTCACAGAAAGTGATGTTGCCAGAAAGAGATGTTGCGGAAGCCAGGTGTGGCAGCACACCTTTAATCCTGTAATCCCAGCACTCAAGTTTAAACCCAGCTTGCAACTCAGTCACTTGGCAAGATCCTATCTTACTTCAAAATAAAAAATAAAAAGGCCTGGAGATACAGATAAGCGCTAAGACCTTGAGTTCTCTGAGTATTCAGTCAGGGTGGGAAGCTCAGAAGAATGGGAACTCTTCTTCCATTATCTTCCTTCAGCAAAGAACCCATGTCCTAAATCCAGTCCTGAGGTCTAGATGTGGAATGCAGCACATCTGAGGCAGAAGGGTCACTTGATCCCAAGAGCTTCAGATCAGCCTGGGGAACTGGTATGGCTTGCATTTAAATGACCCCCAAGGCCTCAAGCACCCATAGGTGGAGCTTTGCAGGGTGGCTGGATCTAGAGGGTGTAATAATGGGGATTAAAGTGTGTGATGCTAGGATTAAGGCTTCCCCACCTTGGGTGTGAGCGCTGCCCGCCCTCAGGGTACCGTGGTCTGTATAGGATATAAAGCACAGAAAGGGAGGTACTGCCTTTGCTTGCTGCTTGCTACTTCGCTGCTGGCTGCCTTCTGCTGCTTTGCCATGGACTACTTCTCTTCTGCAATGCCCCCTGCCATCCTGCCTTGGTGTGAGCTGACTATGGACTTAAACCTCCATAAACTGTGAGTCAAATAAACCAACCTTAACTTTGGTTACTGAGTATTTTGTCTCTGCAATAAGAAAAGTATTAAGATAGCAATGAGACCCCATGTCAAAAAAAGAACATCAGAAAATACCTTCATTTATGAAGACCCCTCTGTATCTGCTGTTAGAAAAATCCAAAATCAGTTATTTTAGATATGTTATTATTAGCTGTCATGTCAGCTAGAGAAAGATCAGTTTTTTATTGAGTTCTAAACCTCCCTAACTTGATTTGAGGTCTCAACTTCTTGCAATAACCTCTGACCAAACACCACAAATACTGGACAAACTTACTGAAGGGTACTGGTGGATGAGATACATAAGGTCAGAGAAAGAGAGGAGGCAGAAGAGAAATCAGGAGATGCCTATCAATGGCTCACATGGGGAGAAAGAAGAAATGTTCCCAGAAAACAGGGGAGATTGAACCACTAAAGCTGCATCCACTTACCTTGGCAATTCTTCTAGCTGAAAAAACCCATCACTGGTTATGCCTAGGCTTGCTCCTAAGTAGAAAAATACAGTCTAGATCACACAAAATCATGCTTTCTCTTATAAAATGAGTACAACATTTACAAAAGAACCAAACACTCTTTCCATCCTGTTTTGACAAGTTCTGATAAAGTCTCCACGTGGAAAGCTGGTGAAGACACTGTTTTTCTTTTTGGAGACAGGGTCTCACTAAGTTGTCCAAGGTGGTCTTAAATTTGTGATACCCGTCTTTATCCTCCTCAGTAGTTCGGATTAAAGAATATGTCACTAGCCGGGCGTGGTGGCGCATGCCTGTAATCCCAGCACTTGGGAGGCTGAGACAGGAGGATTCTTGTGAGTTCGAGACCAGCCTGAGCTACAAAGTGAGCTTAAGGCCAGCCTGAACTGCATAGTGAGACCCTGTCTCAAAAAGACAAAAAAAAAAAAAAAGAATATGTCACTCTAGCTGTCTTGTGAATCAATATTTTAATTTTCTCTCTACTAAAAAGCAGCAGAGCCACGGGTGATGGTGCACACCTGTAATGCCAGCAGGGGGATCATTGGGAGTTCAAGTCCAGCCAGGCTTTGTTGCAGTGTGCTGAGACAGCCACTGAGACTAGGTGTGGCTAGGATACCCAACTGAGACAACTGAGTGGCCTATGCCTGTAATCTCAGAACTTGGGAGGCTGAAAACAGAGGAGGATCACTATGACTCCGATCTGTGTAGTGAGATCTTGTAGAACCTGTACTAAATACATATAAGGGTCATCCAGGCTACAAGGTGAGTACAAGGCTGGCTGAACTGCAAAGTGAGACAATGTCTCAATAACAAAAACAAGACAGCAGCAGTGATGACTACAGCTCCATGAACAGACTCTGGAGCTTCTGCATGGTCCTCCCACTGCAACAGAGGCAGGAAGTCTTTGGCCATCGCTCCGCTCTTATTACTGTCCTTTTCTTCAAAGGTCACAGACAAAATTCATTGTAAAGACATCTAAATACACACCTCTAATCTGATTTCCTCTTCAAACCCCAATACTGTTTTTCTAGCTTTCCTGATACACAATTCTAACTATCATCAAACTCAAGACCAAGTATCTTTTATCAGAAATGCTTGGGACCAGAAATGTTTCAAATTTCAGACTTTAGGATATTTGCATTTATAGAATCAGATGTCTTAAGGTGAAGCCCAAGTGTAACCATGAAATTGTTTTATGTTTTCTACATACCTCACACACAGCTGAAGGCAATTATTCAAAATTTTAAAATGATTTTGTAAAAAAAAAATTTTTTTTTTGTATATGATCAAAAGTTTATAGTATGGGATTTTCTACTTGCAGCATCATGTTGACCCCCAAAAGTTTGGGATTTTAGAGCATTTCACATTTTGTAGCTCTGGATTAGGGATGTATACTTAGAATTAAATGTTACCTCTCAAATCAAGTCCCTCTCAAGGTGATCATTTTAGAGAAAGGAATCAGCTTCCTCCAATGAACCAAAGCCTTGAGCTGTGAATCTGTGATTCCTTCTTTGAACCCACTCTCCCAGTACATCTCATTAGTCAATAAATACTGTATGCCTGGGATTGAACCACTGGCCTCATGCACGCATGACAAGTGCTCGTACATCCACAGCCCCAAATACTGCATTTTATCAGATCTAAGCACCATGATTACAAGACCTTCCTGACTTAAGAGGTGAGGAATATCCTTAATTTGTGTTTCAGAATCAGTGAAATACATTTCTTGGTATTTCTGTCCTCTGTCTTTTACACCTGTTTTCTTCCCTGGCGTTACAGCAGGGACTCAGAGCCTGGGGCAGAACTGGACTGATGTCGCATCCCATGGTTACCGTGAAGGCAGCATGCACTGCCTCGGAACCACGTCCCTCCTTCCTGCACAGGCTCCTGCAGCAAGTAGCTAACTGATCCTCTTCCCCTATGTTCTCTCCCTTTCACGTCAGTTGTCAGGTTTTCTAATTATCACTTGGACCCCACCACCAGCTACAAGTCAGTAAGTCTCTGCCACTTACTGTAAGCTTAGATTCCTCTTTGGCTGGATGAGCAGCCAGTGTGGCCCCAGTCTTACAGCATCAGCACTCTTGGATGTGCTTCAAGGACATATTCACAGCCCTCTGGTTCAGTCCTCCTCTCCCTCAGCCTGTCACGCTCAGTGTGAGCCTCTTCCCAGCATTTTCCTGGCCATGCCAGCCCAGGACTCTGTCTTGTGTCTCAGCACTTCAACCCTCACAGTCTGCCAGTCATACTTGAAACATCTGTACTTAGTGTTCCCATTTGTTTTTATTATTTTTTAAGTTAATGAAAGTATAGGTTTAAAGCTTGAAAAAGTGTGTGTGGAGGTATAGCTTGATAGTAGAAAATATGCCTAGCCTCCATGATCTCCAGCACTCCCAAAACACAGTATAAAAAAATTAAAAATTAAAAATGTACAACACAACCTACAGTGAAACTGGTATGGTAACAAGCAGGTCTCTTTTCCAACCTACAGCTCTAGTCCTCTCACTGAAGAGCGCTGTCATTATGGGCCTTTGGGGTTTTCTTTTGCTGAACTGGGGATGGTACCAGGGCCTGGCGAGTGGCAGGCAGGTTCTCTACCACTGAGCTGCATTCTTAGCTCTTCATAGGGTTCTGAGCATCCTCCCATTTCTGCACCACACAGAAGGTCTCCTTGTCTTTTAAAAAAGACACAGATTGCCCAGAGTCATAGTGTATGCCTATAATCCCAGCACTCAGAAGTCTGAAGTAGGAGGATTGCCATGAGTTTGAGACCAGCCTGGGCTGCACAGTGAGACCCTGTCTCAAAAAACCAGAAATATAAAAATAAAGACATGAGCCGGGCGTGGTGGCGCAGGCCTGGTAATCCCAGCACTCCGAAGGCTGAGGCAGCAGGATTGTTGTGAGTTTGAGACCAGCCTGAGCTACCAAGTGAGTTTAAGGCCAGCCTGAACTGCATACTGAGACTGTGTCTCAAAAAGACAAAAAAAAAAAAGAGTAAAATAAAAAATAAAGACATGAATTGCAGCATACTATTCACAGTATTCTATCCCTTTTTTCTTTTATTTAGCAATAAACCTTTGGGAGACTGTACCTATCAAGGATGATCATGTCTAATGTTCCAAAATTTAAGTTACTTAAGTATCTTTGTATCTCTTACACTGATTGTTCTTTACCTTGAGGATCAAGAATTTTCAAAGCTGGTGAAAATTTACAAATCCTCTTTGTAGAGGAAAAAAATGCACAAATCTTTACAATATCCATATACATTTAGGGGGTACTCATGTACTTTATAACACCAACTCAGAGAACATGAAAGATTATAATCTGCAGTCACACATACAAAGGTCTTAGAATCCTGCTGAGGAGAAAGACATGAACACTGTTGCTTATGAGGGCATCTGGCAGTAGGTCCGTGACTCACCATAGGGGCTTTAGGGTGTTGGAAATACAAAAGGTAAACACGACCATATGGAGATTTCTTACTGAATTAATCTTCTGTAATTTTCTTTCTTTCTTTCTTTCTTTCTTTCTTTCTTTCTTTCTTTCTTTCTTTCTTTCTTTCTTTCTTTCTTTCTTTTTTTTTTTCAGAACTGGGGATTGAACTCAGGCCCTTGCACTTGCCAGGGAAGCACTTATTCTACTGAGTCATCTCCCCAGCCCTATAATTTTCTATATGAGACAAAATATGACATAAAAAAGGCTTTTAGCTAGGTAAGTCATGTCCTTGCAACTTTCTCTTCAACAGTTAGTACGTCACATGGGTTATCAATACCAGCACATCTGACAAACAGGCTGAGAGCAACTGAATCTAGGCTGGGAAGGAAAGGAGACTGTTGCTGATTTTTCTCCCTTTGTTACCTGCAATAGGTCTGGGCCCAGCATTGGGATGAAATCCTCTGTCCTGTCCTTAGCTACTACTTAGTCAATTAAATGTAGGTTCTGCAGAGACCTTTCCTCCTGGCCTTCCTCAGGAGAACACTGCAGCTCCCACGGCATAGCACATAAGGCTGAACGTCACAGTGAAGCCTGCTGAGCACCTAGGAACACTCACCAGGGATCTGGCTCTCTCGAGGCTGCGAGGGCACGCCGCCTGTGGCAATCAAAATATGAGGAGCAGTGTATTTTTTCCCATTCACCTCTACTGTGGGCTGGGAATCACCTGTGAATGCTGCATAGCCATGGATGATATCTATATTGGACTGGAAGGAAACACCATGTTAGCCTATTCTTCAAATAAAAAAACCCCACCCACTATAACATATGAGTCCTTTCATTTCTCCACTGAAGAGTTTGACTTTCTGTTTGCAGGAGGCAAGACCATTCTGTTGCTCATGAACTCCCGACTAGCAACTGATACACAAGGTAGGAGGTGGCAGAGGCCAAAAGTATACACCAAGAAAGGAAGGTGCTATCATGGGCCAAGACCTAGGAAGCAAAAAATATTTGCAAGTCATTCTCACAAGGAAAAAGGAAGCCGGGTGTGGTGGCGCACGCCTGTAATCCCAGCAATAGGGAGGCTGAGGCAGGAGGATTGTTGTGAGTTCGAGACCCGGCCTGAGCTACAAAGTGAGCTTAAGGCCAGCCTGAGCTGCATAGTGACACCCTGTCTCAAAAAGACAAAAAAAAAAAAAAAAACAAGGAAAAAGGAACAGCTTTTATCCCAAGAGTTGGAGAAGAAAGTCTTCATAGTGGAGATTGAAAAATGATCTAGGGGAGGGGAAGTTGGATGAAGATGACAAAAACACAAGTAAGGCAAAGATGCAAGCAAGGCTTCTGTCTGCTTAAGCGTAACCTGATAGTGGCGTCGCTGAGAGAGCTGCCGAGTCAGAAGATGGACTTCTTACTGGCGTTCTGTCCACTTGGGTGGGCTGGCGGGCTCATGCCAGCCACACTGCGCGTCCTGGCATGCAATACTGGGCAGCTTATGTGGATAAGGGAACCAGGTTGGTGTGATCAGACAATGGGACTTTTCAACACTTAGGAACGTGTTTGGTTCTGAACTGAGTTACTGCCTCCTTTCCGACCATCCCTCCAGGCCTGTTTCTCAGGTGTCTGGCTTCTGCAAGCCCAATTAAGGCCAGTGCCAAAACCCACAAGGCTGCAGAACATCTCTTCTTCGGAGTAATGAGTTCTTGTGCAGTGCCAGGCTGGCAGGGGTGTGGACCAAGCAGTGGGTGTGCACACAGCAGCTCATGGAAAGATCTTCACTTCCTACGCTAGCAGGCTCATGCTCATTCTCTCTGTCTCTCTGTCTCTCTCTCTCTCTCTGTCTCTCTCTCGTGTGGACATACTAGAGATTGAGCCTGGGGATTTTTTACTGAGGTACATCCTCAGCCCCTCGTTATTCGGTCATCTTCTCTGTGACAGACATGGTGTCACTAAGATGCTAAACTGTCCACTGGAGCCCAGACGAGATCCTCCTGCCTAACCCTGCAAGGAAGCCATAAGTAGCAGGTGTCAACACACTTAGCTATTTTTCCAATCTTTGTTTGTCTTTTGATAAGGTCTCACCACATAGTTCCAGCTGGCCCTTAACTCACTATGTAGCCTAAGCTATCCTTGAACTGGCAGTGATGCTCCTGCCTCAGCCTCATAAGTGCTACGATTACAGGTACCCACCACCATGCATGGTTCCCATCCCTTTTTTCTTTTTTCAGTACAAGGTCTCACTATGCAGCTTGGACTCATAGCGATCCTCCTGTTTTCAGCCTCTCCAGTGCTGGGATAACAGGTGTGCTGCCACACCTGGACTTAGTGGCTAGCTCAGTGTACCTGGGGGCAGGGCTAGCATAGCATGTGGTGCCAGGGACTGAACCCTGGTCCCGGTGCTTGCCTAGGCAGGCGCTCAGTCCACTAAGCTATCTTGCTGGCCCTCTCATTTCTTTTATAAGTCTTTTACTAGCTCCATTTAAGAAACTTGATGGTCTTAGTACGTCAACTGTTATTTCTATAATACAAGTCCTGCAACCTCAAAAATCTCTTATATCCAGGTGCCAACAGAACTATAGGCCCTTAAGTACTGCCTCCCCCACACATTGGGTTTTAAGGACAAAAAATATCATCCTCTAGCAAATAAATCCAAAAAGCAAGAAAAATCAATATAAAGTATCTGAGGTAAAAGCCGGGCGTGGTGGCGCAGGCCTGTAATCCCAGCACTCGGGAGGCTGAGGCAGGAGGATTGTTGTGAGTTCAAGACCAGCCTGAGCTACAAAGTGAGCTTAAGGCCAGCCTGAACTGCATAGTGAGACCCTGTCTCAAAAAGAAAAAAAAAAAAAAGTATCTGAGGTTAGCCATCAATAGAGCAATTCACCCTAAAAAAACTGTTTTACAAATGTGCTCTTAACAAGATGAGGGTGGACTAAATATTAAGAATCCACTGTCATCTATATGAAACATAGAAACTATGAATGGAGATCATGAAGACCAAAGAAGGGTGGTGGACACACACACGCATGCACGCACGCACACGCACATGCACTCCTGTCATGGAAAAAGGGCTGGAGTATACAATCTGCCAAACCACTAACACTATCCTGGGTGGAAAACATATGACCTCCAAGCATTTAGCTGGAAAGTCTCAGGACCACAAAGGGTACCACCTATTTGCTGGAGGCAAAAAGAACTTGGCCCAGTTTTCTTGATCAGATTTCACGCATTAGACTTCTTTTTTTTTTTTTTTTTTTTTTTTTTTGTCTTTTTTGAGACAGGGTCTCACTATGCAGCTCAGGCTGGCCTTAAGCTCACTTTGTAGCTCAGGCTGGTCTCGAACTCACAACAATCCTCCTGCCTCAGCCTCCCGAGTGCTGGGATTACAGGCCTGCGCCACCACGCCCGGCTTCGCATTAGACTTCTGAATCATAACTTGGCCTCCCAAGCAGATCTATACATCAAGGACAAGGTTTTCTGAGCAAATGAACAATGGTAGGGTTTCAGCCAGATGGCGCTGCTGATTTTTAATTAGTACATCACAGACTGATATGTAAAACAGTCTCTTCTGCTTGAACCTAAGTGGAGGATGAAACACACTTGAGGCTGTAGGGGAGCCTGGCTTGAGTCTCCAGACTTGAGTCTGGAGTTAGGCTCCTACCACCCATGATCCTTGAGAAAGAGACTAGCACACAGGGCTGGAGGAATGTCAGCTTTAAAATCATAGAAGCAGGGCTGGCTAGACAGCTCAGCGGACTAAAGCACCTGCTTTGGCAGGTGCAGGGACCAGGGTCTGATTCCCTGCGTGCTCTGCCAATCCCGGACCCTTGGACAGGCTGAGAGGGTGACTGAGACTAGGCATTGGGAGGCTGAAAACAGGAGGATCACTATGAGTCTGATATGTATAGTAAGACCCTGTACTAAAAAAAAAAAAAAAAAAAAAAAAAACATAGAAGAATGAAGGTATTTCAAGGTGCATCAAAAAGTTGTATTTCCATCTGCCCAAACCTGGCTGTCTACTCCCCAAGAGCAGCCCCCTCCCAAGTTCAAGACCTAGCATACACACCTTGGTGAGGTTGTTCTGATAGATAGTGTTCAGGCGGCTCACGTAGGCATCACGCTTCTCCTTTATCACACTACAATGGAAATCAAGTCAGTGCTCAGACACAGGCCTGCTCTCTTTCAGTCAGCGACCAGGCACCGAGCCCTGAACACCCCTGAGCAAAAACTTAGCCTGTCCAAAAGAATGAAGCAGGCAGTGGCTCCAGAGACTGCCGTCTCTCGGGGCTGTGCGTGCTTTCCATACTGCACCCCCAGGATGCCCCCTCTTTCTATGGAGAACATAGGGACAACTGTTCTGGTACAACACCAGTGTACGGCAGCCACTTGATATATTTCAAAACATGGATAGATTTGCCAAAAAGTTTTTGAAATTTTGACAACTTCAAAATTTTACAGCAGTTTTTTGCAAAGTTAAACATAGAATGGCCATGTTACCCAGGTATAGACCAGAAGAATTAAAAGCAGAGACTAAAACAGATACTTGTACACCAATGTTTATAGCAGCATTTTCTGTGACAGAGCACAGAAACCCATGCACAGGTGGGTGAATAAGCACACTGGTTTATCCTGTAATGATAAATTCACTTAGTAGTTAAGCATGAACTACTGACATGGGCTACAGTAAATGCTATGCTAAGTGAAATAAGCCAGACATAAAAGGAAAGGTATTACATGATTCTATATGTATGACAGACATTAAGTCATGACAGAAAGTAGAGTAGGTACCAAGAGCTAGGAGAAAAGAAAATGAAGAGCTCCTGCGTAGCAGGTACAGAGTTTTTGCTTGGGATGGTGGGAAAGTTCTGGAAATGGATAGTGGTAGTGGTTGCACACTATTGTGTGCAATTAAAGGGGTAAAAATGGCCAGGTATGTGCTTAATGTCACTGAATTGAATGTCAAAATGTTCAGGCATGATGCACACATCTATACCCCCAGCGAGCTAGAAGGCTGAGACAGGTTCACATATTTGAGGCCAGCCTTGGCAACTGGCTGAAATTCTATCTTAAGATAAAAAATACAAGGGAATGATGAGGGGAATGCGGAGTAGAACAGTTGCCTAGAATGTGTGAAGCCCTGGGTCTGATTTTCTGTGTATTTTATAATACACAGAATTAATACCCTACCACCCCCAAAAAAGTTCATGGCTCACACACTTAAGAAAACATCCATTTATAAATCAAACACTTACCGCCAATTGAATTTACTCTCGCAACTTTGAAAGCCATAATCACCATGATCATGCATGAACTCAGAGTGGACAGCTGTGTTCCACATTACCTGTTTTAAAAAAAGAGGAAAAACAGAAATTATGAATTAATAGCAACTATATAACAGCAGATAAAAATCCTGACTTGTAAATTAAAAGTAAAATGAACATATTGAAAGTTCAGAAGTATAATCAGATTTTTACAGAAAAATTTAATTGGTATGTTTGGAAACATTATGATTCTGATCATGACTTATCAAATATAAAAAAAAATAGAAAGAATAAAACTTCTACCTTTTTGGGTACACATCCAACATTCACCTAGAAAAAAAAAGACACAATGTTAACAACATTTAAACACAAGCCATTAAACCCCAAGAATCATACAGGAGACTTTGAATTTTAAATCACAGTGAAGTAGATTCAACATCTGCTCCTTTTTCTCTAAGATAGAATTGGGAAGCAGTACTCTTGTTCTGTTCATCTTCTTCCTTTTTTTTTTACTATTTTCCTGATGTGATGGAATAGAAAATTTTTACTCCTTAGTATTTTTTCAAAGAAAGCATTCTTTGAGAGAGGGGACAAAAAGCAATGCAATTAGAGCACTTGTGCAGCTAGAGGACTTCTGGATAAACACCTAGCAAGGCCCTGCCATAACTGCTCATGGGAATCCCCCTATTTCTCAGGTGAAAGCAGCGAGATTCATTCTCTGCTCTACTGCCTTAAAAACATACTAGACACAGATAAAAAAATTTTACTCTTAGCCTTCTAGAAGACAGCATACAGTGGAAAACCAATAGCTGTAAGGTTTCTTTCAGTGAACACTCACCAGATATTTAGGAAAAAACTGTTTGTATAGTTAAGACTTAAGAAATTCCTCTCTATGCCGGGCGTGGTGGCGCATGCCTGTAATCCCAGCACTTGGGAGGCTGAGGCAGGAGGATTGTTGTGAGTTCGAGACCAGCCTGAGCTACAAAGTGAGCTCAAGGCCAGCCTGAACTGCATAGTGAGACCCTGTCTCAAAAAGACAAAAAAAAAAAAAAAAAAAAAAAGAAATTCCTCTCTAGGGGGCCAGGGAGATGGCTCAGTGGAATAAGTGCTTCCCTGGCAAGTGCAAGGGCCTGAGTTCAATCTCTGGTTCCTCAAAAAAAAAGAACATCCTCTCTAGAATCTATATACAAGCTGTAGCACACACTTTTGTGCACAACTGTCAATTTTCTTTTGCTCATTTCCTATTCCTTTTAAAGCGGCGTTAAGTAGGACCTTGACTATAAGGCCTTGAAAGTAGGAAATTTGAACGTAACTGAACTATACTGTACCCTGGCAGAGCAGCTGCTTCCAGAAGGAAAATAGGCTGATCTCACTTTTGTTCCCTTAACCTCCTGCCTCAGCTCCCCCGAAGTGCTGGTCTATCAGCATGCACCATTGGGCTGGATTTTGCTTTTAAGAAGGACAAATTTAGGTACCTCCAGCACTCTGGACTTGGCTTCTACTGTGTACTTCTGATGCCTTTTAACCTTAGAAATGCAGAATGCAAGGTGCTGGTGCTGGTCAAGGTTTATCTTTGCCACTAAAATGAAGTTATATGAGACTTACACAAGGTACTCAGTGTGTATCCTTCTAAAAAAGTCAATATGGTCCCTCATCCTTCTTAGTATAAAGACTGAACATTCAGATATGCAGCATGAGACTAGGATACTGACTACCCATCAGTAAAGGAATCTGAGAAAAATAACTATATATCAGATCTCATAAAATGAATCTGAACCAGGCATGGTGGCACATGCCTGAAATCTTACTACTCAGGAAGCTGAGACAGGAAGATTGCCAAGGATTCCAAGGCCAGACTAGGTTGTATATAGTGAGTTCAAGGCCAGTCTGCACTATATAGCGAGGTTCTGCCTCAAAAAAGAATTTGAGAGCCAGGAATCCCACTCAGTGGTAACTGAGTACCTGCCTACAAGCAGAAGGCTCATGCTATGTACGCACATACATTGGCTGAGAACCATTCCCGTTACGCTGTTAGTACAGCACAGCACATTCTATTTGGTCCAGGGTTTGGAAAAGTGACCTAGACAAATTGTCGCATCTACTCAGGTGTACACTCCTACGGCTATTCCCCAAAGCACAGTCCTAACAACTGCAAAGAAGTCAACTAGCCCTTAGTAAGAAATATTAAATGCAATGCTGTACACTGAGCCTATGGACTACTCCGCAGGCACTTCAAAGGATAAGGTACCTTTCTATGTACTGTTAGAGAATGGATTAAGATGTAGTATCTCCTATTGGTTTTCTTTTCCTTTTTCATCTTTTTGAGACAGGGCTTCACTGCAATTCAGACTAGCCTCAATCTCACAGTGACCCTCCTGCCTTAGCCTCCTGACTACTGGAATTACAGGCCTGCACCACCATGCCTGGTTCTATCAGTTCTAAGACACCCCTCACGAACTATGCATAGTTCTACACATACTATGCTTTCCCCCATACATATATACTTATGATAAACATTGATTTATAAGCCAGAAGAGTAAGAGATCAACAAAATAATAATAGAACAACTATAGAGATACACTGTGCTAAAAAGTTACACGAGGCCAGACATGGTGGAGGAGGCCTGTGAGCTCGGCACCTGGGAGGCTGAAGCAGGACCATTGTGAATTCAAGGCCAGCCTGGGCTATGTTGTAAGTTCAAAGAAAGCCTGGACTAGAAAGCTAGGCTCTGTCTCAAAAAACCAAAAGCTCGGGGAAGCTGAAAACAGGAGGATCACTACGAGTCCGAGCTGCACAGCAAGACAAAATACAAAAACCAAAACCAAAAGCTCTACGAATGTTGTTTCTCTCTCAAGATGTCTTGTTGTATTATATTCACTCTAATTGTTGACTTCAGGTAACTGGAACCATGGAAAGCGAAATGGTGGACAAGGGGAAGTTACCACACAGCATCATGTAACAAAAAGAAACTTGTGGAGCAATAACGATTGCACGGCCCAGCGGCAGTGAGCCTACTGCACATGTGCCACAGCGGACTGCTCATATCACGAAAGCTCCAAAACGCCTGCCCTCACTGCCATGGCCCAATCCGTGTTTACACACTACATGTATGCACATTGTTAGATCCTGCGCCACACTGCATCTTGGTCAGCAATGACTCCAGTGGCAGCCTCAGAGGGAGTCTCCCAGTGCTGCTGTAGTCCTTCCCTTTGTGTACGTTCTCTTGGATGTCCACAGAAGATGAAGCTGGTTGACAACATATTCTCAAAACTAAGCCTCAGGACTGAGGGAGGCTCTAGGTCCATTTAAACACGATGTGGCTATGCTCTAAGCAGTCCCAGTCTACCTCCGGAGAGGGGAAAAGCTGCTGCATTTTCTACTCTATACTTTTTATAGTGGGATATAGTTATTTGTCATCTGCTATTTCTTTTATACCACTTGCTTGTAATACAATTTTTTTTATATAAAACTGAACACTTTCTATACATAACTTCTATCAGGTGCTTCCAGCTCTGCCTATCACAATTCACAATCATGCAACCCAGATTAGCTTTCTGCACCCCCTGAGAATACAGATGTGGCTTTTGTAACACATGCTTTCTGAGAGTCCTGTTGCAGAGCCTGAACCATATATGTATGTGCCAAGGTATTTGGTATGACATGCTAGGTTCAAAGAGATCTACCCAAATCTCATTAAAATCTCTCAGTTTAGAAAGTAGTCTTTCTGGAAGTAATCTTCCATTCCTCTACTTGTTCCAAATTCTATCCTATCTGCTTTCTGAGGTACTGAGTACTGATCTTGGAGGCTCGTGCACAATAGGCAAGCACCTATCGCTGGGCTGCAACTCTAGCCCCAGTGCTTCCAAATGCATCTGCTGACAGCATATCTGGTAAAATTTCACTGTAATCCTATTAGTCACTTTTGCTATGTACTCAGGAATTATAAAGGATGAGTTGTGCTTCTCTTTGGTCTCAAGTTATTACTCAGTGTTTTTTTTTTTTTTTCTCCCCCGCAAAGAGGGGTCATATCTGTCTAGTAAGGGCATTGGATTTACTTTTTATGAGACAATGCTGTAGTAAGGATTCTAAAGATAAAAGAGGAAGGAAGCCAAAGGAGGAAGGAGAGGTGCAGAGTTAAGCCTAACAAAATAAAAACCCAACACCTATGCAGCATTATAGGCACACCCATTCAGAAAGGTTTTTACATTACCAGTTAGAACAACTGGCAGCTTTCTATAGTCTGCCTTCCCTTCTGACCAAGCTGAGATATTAACTTATCGACTTCCAAGTGCTTAACAAGGTTATGAACAGGTGGATAGAACCTGGCGGAAGCTTCTTGAATCCTAAGAGCAGAGAAAGGCAGCTGAAAAGCCCTGGGGGAAGACTAACCACGGGCACTTGGCAGGGATGACTTCACCACCAGCCTATGCAACCTGGTGGGCAGTGTCTCCCAAAACCCTCAACTAACACCTCTAGCCCCACAGTTTGCTGCTTAAGTCCAGTAACAGGTTTCAAATTGAACAAACTCCAAAAATGATGCACCCAAAGATTGAGATGATGTCAGTATTGCAAAGAAATTCAACTCTACTTTCTTCCAGTCATCTCTTCAGATTGCCAGTAACTTTAAAAGTCATCAAGGCTAGACATAGTGTGCATGCCTGTAATCCCAGCTACAGGGCAGGCTGAGGCAGGAGGACCACAAGTTTGACTCCAAGCCTATGCAACCTGGTGACTTACCAAGATCATGTCAAAGAAAGAACAAAAGAATGAAAGGGAGGGAAAAAGGAAGGTTGAGGATGTTGCTCACTTATTAAAAAGGCTCTGGGCTTAATCCCCAGCACTGCAAAAATAAGAAAAAAAATGCAATTCAAAGGATCATTAATTAGCAATAAAATGTTGTGAACCATTCTACCCAGACTGATGTTCAGTCCCCAGACATACATGAAGTAATCTTGAACTTATTAAGGCAATTTAAAAATGTTTGGAATGTGTTTTCGTCTAAAGGCTAAGATGGCCTGACTCATGTTGGGGCTAAGTGACTGTTTTATTTTGTGAAGTTTCTCCCTTTGGCACCTCTAAGTTAAAAACAAAGAGACACAAAATAACCCTTACAGCTATTCATTCATTCCAACACTGAATAAGCACTCATCTATTCCGGGCATTATGTAAGGCAAAGCACAAAGCAGATGTAATCCCTGCTCTCGTGCAACCTGCTGTCCTAACCAAAGGAAAGCTCTGAGCTTACAGGAGACACGAACCCCAGCAGCACCTTGGGTTCAGTGTTCCCTCAAAGCACACAGTCCTGGGCCAGAAATCAAGATGTCTGGAATGAGGTGGCATAAAGCTGTGACCTCACACTCCAGCCTGGGGATTCAGAGGCAGGCTGGAATAATGCACTATCGGCCTACTTTCGCAGCCTCTGGGAATAGGCTCTCCAGGGTTTCTGTTGGTTTTAGAAACTAGTTACTCCCCAGAGCAACCTGACAGCAGATGTCTCTGACTTGGAAGAATGAAAAATATCCCTCTGAATTATCTTCAAAGCCAGAAAGGCCAGGAGAAAAGAGCTGAGTGCATTCATACTCATTCCTTGCCTCTGCTGTTTCTGCCTTCTTCCTCTTCTCCACCTGATGTGTGCATGAGGTCCACAGAGAGAACACAGGCGTGGGGTCCACTAGACTCTGTGTATGACTCTATGTTTACCTCCCCCATTGGCTATAAGTGGGCAAGTTTCTAAATCCCTTGGATGTTTTCCTAGTCTATCGAATGGGGGAGGGGAACACTTCGATTACAGAGGTTTTGAGGTTAGTGGTAATGTACAGAGAGCGCAGACATCTAACCCATGATAAATCTGGTGACCCTGACACTGCTTAATTATTTCTGCAATCTGTTGGCTGTGCACACTCACACAAGGAATACAGAAAAGAGATAAATCTCCCCCAGGAGCCTCCCTATCAGAAACAGATCAACTGGTCACCAAGGAAGTTTGCCTCTCACCCGGGGGCACTGGGCTCGCAGGGGTATGGTTTCCCAGAGACACACACAGTTTATAAACCTTAAGCATATACACTTCTGACCAGGCAAATTCTCTCACAGAACTTCCACCCTCCAGATCCAACGAGAAGTAGCAGGATGGGCCAATTTCCTACACCTCTCGGTAAAATCATCAGAAGAGACTGTAACTACCTCCCTGTCTAACGTCTGAATTTCCTGCTCCACCAATCCCTATTCAGAATTCTTCTGTCCCATGGGTGACCGGCACTGCTCACAAGAACAGGGGCCTCTTCAAGCAGGTAGGTGGCAAAATGCAGGACCGTATTTTTCTGAAGCTGCCCCCTTACTGCCAACACTGCCTGCCAGATATAGAGAAATGCCTTGATGCCCATGCTGGCATCAAGCAGGCACTTAGTAACTTATAACTGCACCTGCTAAGCATGTGGCCTATGCTTAAGTAGCACTGAACTCCCAGCTTTCTATCTTCCATCCCCTACCAGGGCTGCCTAGTTTCTTCCCCAAGATCTACTTCCAAGTCAATTTAAGGAAAGAGCACTTAGAAAATGGACCAGTCATCCTTTACAAAGCAAACCTCTAATAATTTGGCAAGTCATTCTCCTAGTCATTCAACTATATAGTGAACACCTACTGTATGCAAGACTATTCGAAGGGCTTGGAATATATCAGGTACCAAAACAGCTACACATCCCTATCTCTGGTGTATCATTAAGTTTACACCAACTCTGGAATAGGAAATGCTGTCTGGGCATCACTCAGCCCCGTTCCTGACACATATTCAATCCTCAGTATCCAAGTCTCCTGTTTCAAAGCCTTTCTCATTTCTAATCAAGACTGGTTCAGAGGTCGGGGGTGGTGGCGCATGCCTGTAATCCCAGCACTCAGGAAGCTGAGGCAGGAGGATTGTTGTGAGTTCAAGACCAGCCTGAGCTACAAAGTGAGCTTAAGGCCAACCTGAACTGCATAGTGAGACCCTGTTTCAAAAAGACA
>PVKA01017247.1:0-24841 GCA_004027165.1 Ctenomys sociabilis
AGAAAAAAAGAGAAGAAAGCAAAAAAGAAGGAGGAATTGAGAGAAAGTGTAGGGCAGTGAGAAGGAGAAGGGGAGCTGAGAGGAGAAATAAATAATTGAGAAATGAAGAAACAGCCTCCAAGAAATGGCACTTCAAATGAAATGGCCGTTCCAAGGGAGAATTTATAGCCCTGCTAAAGCTTCAAAATGATGTGTTGACCAATCTCATCAGAACCTTTCTTAAATTGGAATTTTAAGTACTATATAGCAAGTAAATTATAGAAAAAACAGCATTAGGGAAGAAAAGGCTCTTTATTTAAGAAGATTTTTTTTTTGTTATTCAAGTCCCAACTCCTGTTACTTGTTTGAGCTGTGACTCCATGTAAAACTCATGGAAAGGGAGCTGTTGGTTTCTGCCTTGAGGATATTTTTGTAAATATTAGCTGAGTTAACATATTTGTAAAATATTTGCTGCCTATGGATAGAAAACAAGCATAACATGACTTCTCGTGACTACTGTTTCCAAAAAAAAAGTAGGACTCATCTGCATGAGGGCTCACTGCTCTGTACTTGCTGCTTTCTTACTGCTTTTGGCATTTTGCCTTTGTCTGCTTTAAACAAGTGACAAGCTACATCTGGCATATAAGTGGCCACCAGAAAAAAATGCACAATTAATTACATTTGTTCCTTGGTTATTCTCAACCAGCTGTTCTCCTAGATTTTAAGACCTGTTCCTGGCTTTCAGTTCTCATTACCCGTTCTTCAAATTACTGGAATGTATATCTTATAGTTAAATTCTTCCCAGTATTTTTATTTTTTTTCAGATTTCCTTCATAGCTATTGTCACAAATAATTATGAAGCGAGAAAAATCCAATAATTAGTGATATAGATATTATTTTTCTCAGTAATTGTATAATCAGTGTGTATTGCTGGCATTCTGCTCCATTCAGAGATTGCACAGAACAAATTTGAGCCGTAAAAATCAAGATATAAACAACACATGTGTTTGAGAAAGGAGGCTAATTACAATAATAAACACATCAAGGCTGCATCTGTCATATTATTGTAACATTTAAAGGAAACCAGCAATCCCTAATTGTCTTTCCCGGAACCAGCACTAGGTCAGTTGTACCAGAATCACCTTGAGAGCTTTGAAAAAAATGATTAAATTTGCAATCCTAACACTGAATTATCAAATTATAACCTCACATTATGGAACTCAAAGTGCTAAAGTTTCCCAGATTTGGCCATATTCAGAGCCCAAGCCAGACTTGGCTACCACTTTTGAGACATCAAATGTGATGATGTACCTGAATATTATCCTAATTCTGGAAACTGTCTACTCTCCTCCTATTAGTTACATTAGAAATTTTAATTTTTTTTCAATTTTGTAGGCTCTTCAAATAACTAAGTGAGTCGTAGGCATGATTACTGAATTTTTCTCCCAATACACAAAAATTGGATTATATTAAATTTTGTTCTTGCAGTATTAATGTTCAGATTGATATAAAAAAGAATAACAAATAAGGAACACAGCTAAAACTTATAACATTTTTCATTATGACTACCTTCACAAAAAAATTTCTCTAGCTAAGCCAACTTGTCTCTTCTTTTTCTCAATTAAAGAAGCAGCTATAAAGAAAAAATATCATGACTCATGGAAAGTCACATGCATTGTTGGGTGTCAAAGAGAATAAGACTTTTAGGCATAGTGAAAAATGTTTTAATGATTCCCTGGGAAGAAATTAAGTTCTTCAATTCATATAAATTTGAAATCATGCCCAGTGTTTTAGATGTAGTGACTATCATAAAATAAATTGAGCTACATAATTTCCCTTAAGCAATAGGGTTTTAAGACAAACCTTAAAATGAACCATTTCTCTTTTTTTTTTTTTTTTTGAGTAAAACTAAATATTATTTAGTGAAAGAAATTCCAGTTCTAGGTGACTCAGTCTGTGCCCCCCAATACTTGAATCGTGCAATTAGCTTTTGTAAATTACTAAAGATGGAATAGGATCAAGTGTACTTAAGCTTCAAATATGAAATATGCACTGTTGTCCCTCATTTAAATACTAATTTGTTAAATATCTTACTTTGCTCTCAATTATATTTCCATTGCTTTATTGGATAATTAAAGCAATTTTATTACTTTACTTCTTACACTTAACATTTCTCATTTTTCTAAGGTTAAATATTTTTCCCTGTTAAAAGCAATGCATGGGGCCGGTTAGGTGGCTCAGTGGAATAAGCACTTCCCTGGCAAGCACAAGGGTCTGAGTTCAATCCCCGGCTCCACAAATAAAAATAAAAACAATAATTGTTAGATTTCTGGAAGAATTAATGTTATTCACCATGAAGTAAAATGTGGTAAATGATTGATAGTAAATAAATATTTTAAATACATTAATTAACAGCTCAATAGATTTTCAACAAGCAAGCATGAAGAAAGGGAAATTTTAGTAAAAATGAAATAATTTTCCTCTAGCAGCTCAATTCTAAGCACTAAAGCAAGAACAGAAAAAAAGTTCCTTAAATTCAAATCACAGTGAATGAAGAATCCTCCCCCCTACACACACACATAAGGTGAAGAATTGGCTCTTCCTGTGAAGCATCTTTTTTTTTTTTTTAACAATATAGAGGAACACACTATTATAAGAATACTGTTATACTACATCAGAATACTAAAATTGTTCTATACATTAAATAACAGAAAAATTTATTGATTTCTTCAGTTTACATGTCTACCAGTGTAATGGATTGTAAAACCGAGCAAAGAAAAGAAGACTTTTTCCTGCATCAACCGTTACTATGTAGCTTTGTAATGTCTCCTGTGAAATTATGAGTTTGGTTCACACACTGTGTGTCTGAGTTGACCAGTGACCCCCCCCCCCGGGCAATGAGAAGTACACAAGTCTGTTGCACATAAGCCTGAAGAATGCTTCTCCATTGAGGTTCACCCCTCTTACTTATCTTGGAACCCTTAAAACTGATGACATAGGGACAAGTCTAGTGACCTTTCAGGTGATGAGAGATATGTGACCTAATCAGCTTCATTTTCCTCACCATCATTCCAAATGATGGTCTAGGCAGCTGCTGAACTAGTGGACTGTCATCGTATGCATGATGACAGGTAGGAACTGTCAACTAAACTCAGAGCAAATCACTATTACAAAAATTGTACAAAATTAAGTCGTGAAACAATTTTTATGCAACAAATACATTACATAAGGAGATAAAGTTAGACCTGATATAAGAAAGATTAGGAAGAAAATACAGTTCTACTGTTGTTCAATTATTGTTGAGGAAAACTCTAATAGTGGGTAAGCACGAGGAACTCATCACAGAACTCAAAACCTTACATTATTGGCTTCAACTTCATTCAACTTAGTGGTTCTTTACCAAAGAATAATGAAGGGAACTAACCCTTTTTTTCTTTTTTTTTTTCAGGGTGCATTTTTTAAATTGTGTACTTTTTATTCTTATCTTTAAAGAATACTAAATAGTGCAGAAGAAAACAGCATTATACATGATACAAGATTTCATTAAACAAAGTAATAGGAATCCAACAATGGTTGCTGTGTTGCGTGATGCTATGTGCAAATTAGTTTTGCAGATTACCAAATATAAATGCACAAGATTTGTTTAAGAAAAACAATCACTAAGAATTTATAAGAAATTTAAGAGTAGAAAAAAATCAGAGTACAAACAAAAATTGTAAGCATTAACTGCTCCATTTTTTACATTCACATAATTAGAATTCTCAAAGTAGAAAGGAGTAGGCAATAAATATTCAACAATTTAAAATTTCTGAATTGGTTCAGCTTATACTATCACATTTCTAAGAAAAATGAACCTTTTGAATGAGAAATTTAAATAAAAGCATACCAAGATACACAGAAATGAAATTGTCCAAAACTTACTATAAAGAAAAAATGATTAAACCATATATACATAAAAATTAGCTATGGAAGAACATATTTAAATATGTGGAATTTTATTCCACATTAGAAAGAAAAAAAAAAAGGACCAACTGTGTAACAAACTAGACTAACTAAAGGACTAAAAGAAAATAAAAGGATCTATTCTCTTTGAATTTTATACTTAGCAAACATACCTTTGAAATTTAAAAGTAAAATATTTTCTAGTTATACAAACTTAAAGTATTTTAATACCTCCAGATGTAGAATATAGGAAATAACAAATAGCATAATTCAAAAGGCAAGAGAAGTTTCAGTATGCTCCTGGATGTACAATAAAGAGCTCTCAAAGTGATAGTTATGCAGGACTATATAAAATATATTAGATGAACCCTTATTTATTTATTTATTTATTTATTTATTTATTTATTTATTTTAATTAATACATTGTACATTGTTATCTTCTTAGTGGTTATCCATAACATAAGAAACAGACAGGATATTCTGTCCAGACACTATCAGTACAAATCTTCTCATTGAGTTAAGCTAAAGTAGCTGTATATCTATTCTAACTATTTTGTATATACAAATACAAAACGGTACTTCCATTGTAGCCTCTTTTTTTGTTTAGTCCTGTCAGAGATGGGTATTCTATTGGCATCATAGGTGCATGAATTCAGCAAAACAATCCTACACAGTTCAGCAGTCCACAGTAGTAATGGGTTATCCACAGAAGTTGTTGACTTGAGCCATTCACAGCTCAGTATATTAATATGGCTTTATTTTTATACCTCATTTTTACACTTTTCTGATGGATGGTTAAGACCAAGGTAAAGCAAGATCTGCATAACACAAAATGTAACATTTGTATCAGATAAGGTCAGTCAGGAACTCTCAGTATTTATCCTGTAACCCTGTACTGCACTTTGTAGATTTTTTGTCAGTGTCAGCCATGTGAATGAGTCATGGACATTGCTCTCTGTGAAAACCTGAGAGAAAGTTTTCTCTCCATGTGACTCTCCTTAGGCACACTATAGATCATCAATCACATCCCTCTCTGGCTCCGTAATCTCCTTGATCAGAAAATTTGGGGCACAACTGAGTTGTAGGATGTTATAGGATAGGCTTTCCTATGTCTTGAGTCTTCACTGACCTTGAGAGGCTAGGGCCAAAATGTTGGCTGACCTTGCAGCCTTTCCTTTTCTCCAATATTTGATCTGCAAGCTTAGGTTGTTAACCCTCCAGAAGAGAAGCTTATTATTATCCTGCAACCTATGCCGGGAGCTAACCCTTGATAGGAACTTTGTAGGCATTAGGCACAATAATAGCTTATGTCCATTGCAACTTTCAACCTTTCTAGTTACCCATAGACTAATATTCAGTACTTCAAAAGGTGAAAAATTATTGCTAAGAGTGAATGGCTCAAAAAAGCATATCAGTGGCATGACTGAAAATTCTAAGTTTGTCTAATTCTAAAGCCTATTCATCTGTGATACAAATATACATCAATTGGGAGAAATAAGCATGATTTTTCTAAACAGAATATTAAAGCCTCAATAAAATTTTGATTTAACATGTCTTTCACTACACTACTACCTGAGTAATAATTCTGAAAGACAATATTAGTTGCATTGTATTCTGCAGAAGACCCTGGATCTACTCCCTTGTGCTAAGAAGGGCTGTTTTGCTTGCACCCAATTCCAAATTGTAAGTGCAGTGCCTGTAACACCACAAAGCCATTGTTCTTTAAAGCAAAGGTCACAAAATATTTCAATATTTAAATGACGATAGTATACCCTTCTCTGACAAAACCAAACAAAAAAAGGGGATACAAATGAATGACCATTTTGTATCTGTATATTCAAAATAGGATAGATATACAGCTACATTCTCTTAATTCAATATTTTTTTTTTGGCAGAACCAGGGATTGAATTCAGACCCCTGTGCTTGACAAGGAAGTGCTTATTTAGCTGAGTCATCTCCCCAGCCCCACTCTTAATTCAATGAATAAAAAAAATTGTTCTAATAGTGTTTGTGGACAGGATCTCAGCTCTGCATCTTATACAATGAATAACCACTAAGACAATAATATGCAATGTATTTATTATTGATGCTCTTCTACTAATCAGTTTTGAAACTGTCTCACTGCTATTTGTTTCTCAATAAAAATTATTTTAAAAAAAGAAATTGAAGAAAAATGACAGAATGAAAATTTGTACACTTATCATTGAGGTTTGGCAAATCATGACATTTCATATGTTGTTCTGGGTTTTTTAAATGATTTAAGCATATAGAAGAACTTTTAGAGGGGCAGACCACATAGTGCAGTGGATTAAAATGCTTGCGAGCAGGCACAAGAGTCTGGGTTTTATCCTGGGCCTACTGTGCTGGTCCCAACCCCTGAGAAGGCAATTGAGATTGGGCCTGTTGGTGCTGGCCTATAATCCCAGTATGTGGAAGGCTATAAACAGGAGAATCACTGTGAGTCCAATCTAGTACTGAGACCCTGAACACCCTGAAGATCCTTCCCTAAAATTAAAGAAAAAAAAATTTTCAAATGTACATTTCCAGCACAAAAATATCTTTAAAACAAAAACTTATGAAATATCATTAAAGTCTAGGGATCCTGGGCATACATTTAAACCCTAAAAATGAACGCGAATAGGCTGGAAAAAGATAAATACATGAATACATAATATTTGGTACTGATAAATTGATACCTACTGATTCGCATCTCTTAATTTTTATAAATGTAGATATATTTACAGTCTACTATCAAATAATTTTATTCTCTATATGGAATATGAAAACATTATTGAAAGGTTTGTGCTAATATTATTTAGCCAATATTTCATGCCTATATCTTTTACTGAGTAATAATATGAAGATAACAATATGCAATATATTATTGTTAGTCTTATTAACCTGTTTGAAACTGTTGTATTTTTTCTCTTCAAAATAACAAAAAAACTGGGGCTGGGGAGATGGCTCAGTGGAATAAGAGCTTCTCTGGCAAGCGTAAGGGCCTGAGTTCAATCCCCGGCTTCACAAAAAAACTAATTAATTAATTAATTAAAACTTAAAAAGAAACATTGTAGTAGTAAGGTACCAATTGTTTCAGCTATTATGGCCACAAACTACTTCTATTTGTGCCATAAATACAAAATAGCTTTATTTTGTTTTTTAGGACAATGAAAATAGTAATTTTCATTTATTTATATCAACTATACTACTTTAAATTTTAGTTCGGATATGACATCTACGTGTTGTATTCAGTTTTTTAATTACATACATAATTAAATACTTAGCATTTTTCTGTTTTTTAAAAACATTTGGACTATCTGATGATTTCCTTATTTGGGGAAGTTTTTGTGGTTATCTCCAGAATGTTTTCTCTGCACAATCCTCCCCTTTTTCTATCATCTTATTGCATGTGTGTTAGACTTTCTGTCCTGTCTCTCATCTCCTGGAGGATCTGTCACTCCTTTCATTTTATTCTCTTATGGTTTCTGAATAATTTCAGTGATATTTCAAGTTCATTGATTCTATCCTCAACGGTGTTCAGTTTCCAGCTCCGTCAAGTCATTCCTCAGCTGTTAACATGCTTTTCATTTCTATTCCATTTCATAGTTATTTAGACTTTCCATCTTCTTGCTGAACATCTCCATCAATTGTACACTTTTTAAACTAGTGAAGATTAAGGAAAAGTCCTCAAAGTCAACCATAAACATATATTCTGCTAAAGGAACAAATATAGCAATTACTGTAGAGTTCTTATTAAAAATTGTTCAAGACAGAAGATAATAGACTAATATTCAAGTATTGAAAGAAGAAGTGTAAAAGGAAATCATCACCCCAAATTTCCATATGGACTAAAAATATCCTTTTTTAAAATAATTAAGAAGAGTGAAATAATTTCCATAGTGATTATGGACATTTTAAATTTATATTGTTTACATCTGAATCACCTAAATTGTTTGACCTTTTTGTAGAACATTGCATTCTTCTTGCTTTTGTGCAACACTATGAATTTCAAATTCCTTTAGCACTACCTATAGGTCAGACTTGGTTTCCAAAGGATTTTTCTGTTTCTCTTCAATTGTCAGTTTTAGGATTTTTCTACTAGTGTGTATGACAGAGGAGCTCTCTGTCCATGTTATGGCTCTCACCTAACAATGAACTACTATTGTTTGCTACTAGGGTAGTTAGAAATGAATGGGAGAATAGTGTCATATTTTGTTGCCCTCAATTAAGCTCAGTCCTGGAGAAAGGAAAATCTTGATTTTTTAGGGACAGGGTTTTCTTGGTAGTTCTATGCTTCTTTCAAGAGTAAATGATTTCTGCTAGTATAGATGTATGTCCTCTTGTCTCATTCCCAGAAGAAAAGATAGGTGCATGTGTGTGTGTGTGTGTGTGTGCGTGTGTGTGTGTGTGTGTGTGTGTGTGTGTATTTTCTGTTCTTTCTCTTAGAAGCAGTCTCTGTTCCCTGCAACACACAATGTTTGACATTCTCCTCCTAGTAGCTTATGGCTTTTTTTCTATTAGGGACTAGAGAGAACTATTCTTGCTTTATACAAGATCACCAAGAGCTTGGTGAATATGTACTCCAAATTCAGTGTTGAAATGAAATGCCAAATGTGAGGGTATTAAGGGGTGGGGGCCTGAGGAATCAATTAATTCATGGAATGGTGCCCTCATAGATGGGACAAATATCCTTATGAAAAGGCATAGCTTCTCTCTGTTTTACCTCTTGCCACATAAGATCATCTAGACAGTGCCATGTATGAGGAAGAAGTCTTCATAAGATACTAATCCTTCTGGTACTTTATGTTTAGATTTCCTATTCACAGGACCTGGGAGAAAATACATTCTTTATAAATCATCGTCTTGTTATGACAGCACAGATAGACACAGAGAAGCTTTATTTCCCCATTCTGCAAATATCCCCCAAAGTTTTGGGAGTACTCAGTGAACACTCACAGAGCAGAGTGAGTACAAGGCTGAATTTCCCTTAGTTTACAGCTCAAAGGGCTCTATTCTCTCACAGTCAGCTTTTAACAAGTCACAAAATTGTTGAATCTCTCTAATGAATTTCTACATTGTCTGGTATCTATTTCTCTAAGGCTGGCCTTGGGATAAACAATGGCTTATATATATATTTTAGTTTCTCTCTGGGAATGCCTGTATTTGCCTGGATTTCAGGTGACTTGATTGATCTGTATAGGAGGAAAGATCATCATCTATTAGAAACTATGCCCTTTTCATTGTGTGAAAGGAATGTTGCCCCCTTTGGAGCTACCTACATTGTAAGTCAGTCCTATTTTACTAGTCTTTATCAATGTCTTCTGTTATAGTACACCCTTGTGTAGATCAAATAATGAAAGGTTTCAAAGTCCCCTATCTTACAGAAACCATAATAGAAAATGCCAAAGATTTTGGAAATTAGTGTTCAAGTTTACAGTTTGATTAACAGACAATGAGAAATTTTAATGCTTCCTTTATACCAATGCTTACCATTATTAGTTATTTTTATTTGTACAATTGTGATACATAATAGTAATTAATTTTGGAGTTAATTAGCATTTTGCTGATTACTAATCAGGTTCAGCATTTTTACTTTTTGAGAATTTTTATGTGCTATTCCTATTTAACTCTCATTTTCATTGTCACTTTGGGAAAGTGGATTGTTTATCTTTTCATAACAGTTAACTTTTTTCTTATAGAACTATAACAATTGTTTATGGTTTCTGTTTACCAACTCATTAATTGCACATGTACAAAATACTATAGTATACATTATGTCTTTTCTTCTTTTGTATGTTGTACCTTTCACATTTTTTAAAATTTGACCAATAAAAAATTATATCTAGAGAGAAACTCCAACTGCAGTGCCAAGGTCAATTTGGAACCAGCCAGAGAGGAACTCCACATTAGGGGGTGGCTGAGTCAGTTTGGCACCAGACAGAAAGGAACTCCACATTAGAGCAACCAGAGAGGTTGGTGAGATGGCTCTGCGGAATAAGCACTTCCCTAGCAAGCACAAGGGCCTGAGTTCAATCCCTGGTTACACCAAAAAAAAAAAAAAAAAAAAAAAAGAATCCCATAGAGCAACCAGAAGGAAGTCCATATTATGGCGGCCAAGTCAGCGTGGGCCGGCAAGAGAGAATTCCACAGCAGTGAACTTGGTAGGAAGAAACCAAGCACAGCAGCCAGACACAAGACATACCAGCTGGATGAGTTTGAACTTGGCAGATCCGACCTGGTAAGCTGAGGTACACTGCCAAACCCTGACCTATGTGAGTATTCTCTCTCTCGTCGGAGAGAGATGGCAACAGGTAACTGGATGAACTAGTCTATCTGGAAGACTCCAGGTACATCAAGGGGAGATAACCAGGTGGAACTTAGGAGAACTAATTTAAATACATATTACCAATTTAATATTTGCTCTGCTATGCAAATATAATGTTTGCTGTTATGGTTTAAAATATAAACCCATTAGATACAAAAGTATGTCAATTGCTAAATTTCACCACCAATTATTAGTTTTGCTAATTATTCTACTGCAAATAGAAAACTGTAACTTCCTTAACCATGAAATCTCTTTTACATAATAATATCAATAGGTGCTTAGGTAATAACTGAACCAAAGTTCTGCACGAAAGGTCAGAGGACCGTGCCACACAAAGTGACAAAGAGAAAGAGTAAGATGCATTCTCAGGCCCTAAGTACAAATGCATGAGACATTAGCATAGAAGAAATTTGCAGTCACATACCTGAATCTCTGAAATAGCAAAGTCTGAAGTAAAGAAATAACTGCAGAAAGGTATAGAGAAAATCAGATCAGAAATAATTTCTGCACAAAAAGGAAATGATAACTAATGAAAGAATTACTGTTTCTAAAGAAGACACTGAGAGTAGAATAGAAAAATGATGGAATCTTTGAATGAACAATGTAGAAGGTGGGTAGAATGCATGAAGCAGATTCAAAGAGATGTTCAAGAAATTAAAAACTCAATTAAGAGTTGGAAAAACCATCTGCATGAAAATGAAGACAGATGTTCAGATCTTGAAGATACCATTACAGCTTGTGAAAAGGTAAAGAAAGATCTCCTAAGAACAACAGGATGCAAGAAAAAAAAATTCAACATCTGCAAGACAATGCAATGATGAACAACATATTGGCATCAATGAGAAAGGAAGAGTAAACACAATGATATAAAACGAATACAGGTAGAAGTCATAGCAGAAAATTTCCCAAAGATGGGGAAACAATTTGACATTCAGTTGAACAAGGCATATAGAACTCCCAATAACAAAAACCAATTAAAACTTAGATATATATACTAATAAAGGTCCCAGAAACTTCTCACAAGAACAGTATACTAAATGCTGCTAGAGAAAACAAACAGATCACTCTTAAAGGAAAACCCATCAAAATAACTACAGATTTCTTTTCTCAAACCATCAGCTGAAGAAGAGCATGGAACAAGTCTTGCAAGAAAACAAATTCCAACCCAGACTGATGTGTCCTGCAAAACTCTCTTAAGTTTAATGGAAAAGTGAAATACTTCCATGACACAGAACAACTAAAAAGATTCATGAAGATGAAGTCAACTCTACACAAATTACTAAAAATATTCTAGGCAGGGAATAAAATGAACACAACTCCATGAATGAAAATGGAAACAAGCTACCAAATAGGGAAAACAGTAATATTAAGGAGAAAAATAGATAACCATGAGCAAATAAATAAAATGTCAAACATAAGTTGATACATCTCAATTATAACAATCAATGTAAATGAAGGTAATTCACCAATTAAAAGAAATAAGCTGGCACAGTGGATTAGAAAGCAAAATCCAACAATATGTGATATACAAGAAACACACTTCATGCATAAAGAAATTCACAGACTGAAAGTCAAAGGATGGAAAACAGTACTATATCCCCAAGGTAGCAATTCTGTTTGCAGAAAATCTGAACTTCAAAGCAAAAATTATCAAATGAAAAAAAGATTTACCGGTTAGAGAAAAATACAAGAAGAAGAAGTAACAGTCATAAATACGCATGCAGACAAAAAAAATAGCAAAAAAGTAACAGAACTGAACCAGAACTTAGAAAAAATGGACTTAATGGACATATACAGAGTTCTACCCAACCACATCTGAATACACATTCTTTTCAGCTGCACACAGGGCATTTCTTATAGATCACATACTAGTACACAGGTCATGCTGAAGTATGTGCAACAAAACAGAAATTATCTAATGTATAGTATTTGACCACAGTGCAATGAAACTGGAAATAAATGACAAAAGAAACCAGAAAATTTCCATAAATACATGAAATTAAATAACACCCTCCTCAATAACCACTGGGCTACAGATAGATTAAACAAGCAATTCAACAATAACTGCAATTCAATGAAAATTCAAGCACAACTTATCAGAATTTATGGGATTCAAAGAAAGCAGTGCTTAGTAGGAAATTTATAGCTGTGAACTCACACATTAGGAAAGCAGAATGGGAACAAATAAATACACTGATTCTGCACCCCAAACGCCTAGAAGAAGAGCAAACTAAACTGAAGGCCCAAAGATGGGAGGAAATCATAGAGATTAAAGCAGAAATTAATTCATTCATAATGAAGAAAACATTATAAAGAATTAATGAATCAAAAACCTGGTTCTCTGAAGATTAAATAAAATTGATAAGCACCTAGCTAACCTCATCAAAAAAGAGGAAAGAAAAAACTAATTCAACCAATAAAGAATTAAAAGGGAAAAATTACCACAGACCCAGTGGAAATTCAGAGGATCATCAAAAGCTATTTTAAAAATCTTTAGTCTCACAGAATGAAAAACACAGAAGAAAAGGACAGATTACTGGAAAGGCACAAGTTACCAAAACTGAATCAAGAACATATTATTCTTAATAACTCAATAACAGCCAATGGAATTAAAAATGTAATAAAAATACTGATAGAATCAGTTCCTGATGGATTCACAGCTGTATTGTACCAGAAATTTACAGAAAATATAACTCCAATACTCCTTAAACTCTTCAATGAAACTGAAAAGAAAACAACACTCCCAAAATCATTCCTGGAGGCAAGTATTATTCTGATATCAAAACCCAGAGAAAGATTCAACTAAAAAAGAAAACTAAGGCCAATCTTCCTCCTGAAAATAATGCAAAAATTCTCAATAAAATCCTAACAAATAGATACAAAAAATCATTAGGAAGATTAAACACCATTAACAGGTAGGATTCAACCCAGGGATGCAAAGGTGGTTCAATATACCCAAATCCATAAATGTAATACTACTACTATATACTATATCAATAGAGCCAAATTAAAAAACCACATGATGATCTCAATTGATGCAGGAAAGGTTTTTGACAAAGTGCAACATTCACTCATGTTCAAAGTCCTACAGAAAATTGGAATAGATGGCCTCTACCTCAATCTGATAAAGCCTTGTGACAGTCAAACTGCTAACATAATTCTAAATGGGGAAAAACTGAAATCTTTTACACTCAGATCAGGTATAAGGCAAGAATGTCCTCTATCACAATTTCCAGTCAATATAATTCTGAAGTCATTGGATAGAGCCAATAGATAAGAGACAGAAATAAAAGGAATAAGAACAGGTAAAGAAAAAGTTAACTCCACTTGGAAGACCCAAAAAACTCCAACAAAGTTTATCTTTGACAAAGGGACCAAAAATTTTTACTGGAAGAAAGGTAGCTTTTTTAACAAATGATGCTGGAGAAACTGGCTCTCAACATGCCAAAATCTAAAACTTGACCCAGGTCTATCACCATGCACTAAACTAAAGTCAAAATGGATTAAAGATCTAACTATTAAAGCAGAAAAACTAAATCTCCTAGAAGAGAAAGTAGGAGGAACTCTTGAAGACATAGGGGTAGGCAAATAGTCCATGAACAAAAATAAAATCACATGGGTAATACTTCAAATAATTAACAACTAGACCTCCTCTTATTAAGAAGTTTCTACATGTCAAAAGAAATTATCAACACAGTGAAAAGAACCCACAAATTTGAAAAAAATCTTAACTAATGAGCTCTCAGACAAAGATCTGCTCTCTAGAATTTATAAAGAACTAAAAAAAAATATTAGGGCTCCAATACTTAAGGGTCCAAAACAAAAATGGGTATCTGAGATAAATACTTCTCAATGAAAGAAATATAAGAAGCAAATAATTACCTGAAAAAGTACTCCACAACACTGACCATTGGTGAAATGCAAATTAAAACAACATTGAAATACCATCTCACCCCATAAAAAATGGCTATCAAATAAATCAACCAAAAACAAATGTTGGAGAGGCTGTGGGGAAAGCGGAACACTTCTGCACTGCTGGCAAGAATGTAGACTGCTACAACTATTATAGAAATCAGTGTGGAGACTCCTTAAAAAACTAGGACTGGAAAACCCATTCAATTCACCTCCCTCTGGGAATTTTCCCAAAAGAACTGAAAACATTGTATCATAGTGACTTATGTGCAGCTATGTTTATAGCAGCACAATTTGTGATAGCCAAATCCTGGAGGCAACCAAAATTCCTGTCACTGAGGAAAAAGATGTTGTATTTTTATACAATGGAATATTACCCACCTATAAAGAAAACCAAACTCAAAACCTTTGAGGTAAGTGGATACAACTTGAGGATATACTCATAGGTAAAATAAACCAGATACACAATATGTAAATATCATCTTGTCTTCCTAGTGTAAGAACTCAAAAAGAAATAGAAATTGTAAGGTATAGCACAGTTAAATGGAAAGTGAGAATTTAAGAAGTAAACAATGAAGACAGAGAAAGGAGAAATGTTAGGAAATACACTAGGAGCAAAACCGTATATTTATATAAACTAGATGGTTAAGCTAATTGCCCTAAGAATTTCCATCAGGTTTTTTCAAAACAGCAGTTAATGGGTAGAAATCTCACCCTGACTTCCTCTATATGCTGATGTCTGTGAATTAAGCCACTACATTGTGGACAGCAGTGTGTAATAGTAAAACCAAGTTTAAAGTACCTGTCATTTTATTCTTCTAAATGTGTGCTGCTTTTACATATCCAACACTAGAAGAGTTTTGCATTACAAAGTCAAGAGGATTGTTTTTGTTTTTTATATCTGCCAACAACTAAATTTATCTAGTTTTCTAGCTTATGTTTTTCCTTATCAATAAAAGGAATGTTATAAATGATCACGTGTCATGCTTTGAGAAGAAAACCTAGGATTTTATGGTCCAAGCCATAGAACAACGTACTAGGAATAGCAAAAATGTCATATCAATTATTGTTATACTATCTTTAAAGTAAAAATTTGTTTTAAAAAGGTATTAAAAATAAATGAAAGACAAGGAAAACATAATGCCTTACTTAGCTTGTCCTACTAAAATGTTTCACATGGTTTATTTATTTATTTCACTATTTTGTATTTTTTACTCATAATTAATTAACTAAAAAGGGACCTGAAGCTGAGCAGCAAGCTGAGACTGCTGGACTTCTAACCTATAGAACTATGAATCTATGAGATGTGAAATGTACATTGTTTATTTGTTAATCTGAGCGACAGATTTGACAATGAAAAGAGGCAATAGAACAACCATTGGTAATTTGCTATTCTTGTCTTGCCTGTAACATTTGTATTGTATGTTACACGGTCTCCTTCCTTCCTTCCTTCCTTCCTTCCTTCCTTCCTTCCTTCCTTCCTTCCTTCCTTCCTTCCTTCTTTCTTTCTTTCTTTCTTTCTTTCTTTCTCTTTCCTTTCTTTCTTTCTCTTTCCTTTCTTTCTTTCTTTCCATCCTTCCTTCCTTCCTTCCTTCCTTCCTCCCTCCCTCCCTCCCTCCCTCCCTCCCTCCTTCCCTCCCTCCCTTCCTTCCTTCCTTCCTTCTTTTCTTTCCAATGTGTTTGGTACTTAGTCTCACTGTACAGCTCAGACTTGTGATGATCCTCCTATTTTCAGCCTCAGCAGCCCTGGGGCTGTAGGTATGCTCCACCACGCTCAGCCTAGCTTGCTGGCCCAGTGTGCCTGGGAGTAGAGCTGGTGTAGCATGTGATGCCGCATCTGGCCCCTGTGCTTGCCTGCGCTTAGTCTGCTGAGCTATCTCAGGCCCTTCCTGTCACTGTGTCTGCTATTTGTTTTTGCTTTTGTTTTTACTTTTCAAAATAAAATAAATATTTTTAAATTTTATTCTTTTAAGCCATTACATTTGTGTAAATTTTAGTGCAACTATAGAAGATACATATAATATTTTGCCAATAAGTAGAGAAAAATAGCACCTTCTCTTAGCTTACCAACAGAGATAATTACTGTAAATTTCTTAATGTATAAATTCTTATCCTTCCTTATATGTATATTGATATACTTGTACAAATTTTAGATTACTTGGAAACATTATTTCTCCTAAACCCAACATTTTATTGTGGTAATTTTATCATATTCTAAAATATTTTTATAAAAATGATGACAGCTGATACTATTCCTTAAATTTTTCCTCAATTTGAATATTTAAGCTGCTTCCAGTATTTCACTAATATTCACACAAACCAGATATCTAATGAGCCTTTTCACCACCTCAGTTTTGAACAGGTTTTCTTAGAAGTACTAAATACGTAGCCTGAAAGGTTTGAAGCTTTGTGAAAACACACAGGGCTTTGCAATGTGAAGGGCACCTCTGACCTCCCATTCCATCCCCAGGCAGTGCAGGCTTGTACCCAACAGACTCACCTTTGTTTTTTCCAGAATGAGGTTTGTGATACTAAATCATTACTGGAAGATTTAAGCTTCACTAAACATTTGGAATGCAAACCTGTGGAAACAATGGGCTCAGTTTCCTTTAAAACTTTTCACCCTTAACATGGCTGCCTTTCATAAATTAGAGTCAGAAGTCAGAAATAGAGATTATTTTTAACATGGTTCTTAGCACTATAATATTTACTCTTACATATAGATTGTTCTGCACATTATTGTCCTCAGGGTAAACATCTTGATTTGAAATGATTGAATCCAACAGTCTACAAATACTTGAATCTTACTATGCCTTACAATATTTCACTTTCTTTATAGATATATTATTTCAGCAGAGAAGCTATGTAATACATACTAATTACATATCCAATACTAGAAAATTTTTACATTACAATGTTAAGAGGATTGTTTTTGTTTTTATATCTGTCAATAACTAAATTTATCTTGTTTTCTAGTTTACGTTTTCCCTCTTTAATAAAAAGAATGTTATAAATGATCACATTATGTCATGCTTTGAGAAGAAAACCTAGAATTTTATGGTCCAAGCTGTAGAACAATGCACTAGGATTGAATATACTTCTTAAAACAGTTCCCTCAAACCATGTTGAATCTATTTAGGTATAAATTACAAATTACACTGCTATTGCAACTTCTTATCTTACTAAAGCATATTTCCTTAACAAAAATTTACCATGCAGGAAATAGAAGGGTTGGTCCTATGAGAAAATTTAGTGCATTGCTCATTTCCCTAATTATTAATGAACATTGTTTTTCTAGCATCATAAATTCATTTCTGAGCTCATAATTAAATGACTAATAAATATAAGATTTTTCATTCAGTAAAGGAAATAACCAAATAATTTCCTATATTTGATCGCATTTGGTCTTATTAAAAGCACATGACCTCATTCTCCCTGATGCTGACATCAGGATGCCCTAGAGAGAAGTGGTGAAGCAAAACTTGTCACTCTTTGGTTAATGTGGATTTTAAACATGACATATCAAAATTTACCTTATCATAAAGGACACCTTATTTTTTATAAAGGAAACATTATGAACTAAAGCTAGTTTTCATTAACTGACAGTGAATTTCTAATTTGTCAAATATAAGGAAAGATAATAGCTTTCTATGTAACATATAGAAATTTTTAAGTAGGATTTTGATTCCATTTGTTTATCTGCTGCAGTAAAAAGTGAAAGTAGATATTTCCACATAATTAGAGATTTGTTTCTTAGTACAAAATTATCTTTGTTGAAATGTTCTTATACAGCATTGCTTTATTAAGAAAAAACTCTTTGTACTAGACATATGTCTACATAACACAAACTCTAAATTTTACAAATTTTAGGGGCATTCCAATTAAAATAGCACATCTGGCCTGATTCAGTTTTAGAATCAGGACTTTATTGTTAGAATAAACACCTGTTATTTTTTCTTTTTTAATTTATGGATTCTCATAAAATGAAGGAGATATATATCCTAGACCATCAGTCCTCCAATTTTGTAGTATCAGAATCTCCCATGAAACAAGTAACAAATACCAAGGTCGAGGCCCTCACGAACTCCGGTAAATCTGTGGCTCTTAATCTCTAGCTAACTCTGTGTTCAAACTCAAGCTGCACTCTGTTGAATAGCCTTCTCTTAAGCTGGTGTTCTTTCTTTAACATATGTGTTTAAAAAAAGTGAAGATGCCACTAAAATATAGATTCATGAGAAGTGAAATGGGAGATAAGAAAAATCTATATTTTCAGCAAATTCTCAGCAATATCTCTACTGTGTTCCACAGACCACAGGTTACACATGAAATTCTAGGGGCAGCATCTTGGCCAGCCCACCGTGGCGCAAAAGGTTCTCCACTTCCTGCAACAATTGCTTGGGAGTATAAAGCTAACTACTGTATTTCATCACAGCTCGATTTCACTAATTGAAGTTGCTCTGAACTTTGAGTGGTCTGAATGCCAGATCTTTGCCAGACCTCACTGAAGACACTTTTCTGAAAACTGAAAAATGAGATTATTTTAATCCAGTATACACAGAACTATGGACTCTTCCCCTCCTAAACAGGGTGTTAGTTTTCCATCATAGTGTTGCTATGAACCCTTCCTCTTTAGCATATAAAATTCTGGCTTTTCTCCTTCAGCAAATGACTGTGTTGAACTTCATTGCCACAAGGACTGACCTCAATCATCGTCATTTGTATTTTTCTGTTTTCTCAGAAGTCTGCTTATTCTTTAAAAGGATTATTTTCCAGAAAATTGTTGTTCACCTATAATGAATTTCTCAACCATATCTATCCAGGGAGTCCCTCCCTGCTCAAAGGGACTCTGTGCTCTATTAGCTCTTGGGGAAACTGGCCCTCACTTCCAAACTGAGGAAGTGTGAGGCTCTCTCTATACAACTTCTCCTACTTCAGCTCATACCACCTCAAGACTGGCTATTTGCAGCTTTACCTCATGCCATCTGTACTATAAAGACAATATCTTGAAATATGGGGTCAGGTTCTCTGTGGGTTTTTATTTCTAATCATTGATTTTAAGCCTGTATCTCCTTGTCAAATTGAAATATTAAATATCAGTATTTCCCTTTATTACTTATGTTAGAATTCTTAAAATACTTTAATATTTTTAATATAATACAACCTTTTTAACCTTTGTAAAATCTAGGTAATGTTTTTATCATTTCTAGTATAAATGATAAAGCTAAGGCTTGGAAAATATCATAACCTTGGAGTCATAAGTAAGTAATTATCAGAAATAGCACCTCCACCATATCTTTTTCTAAGCAAGCATCAATTCTTCAACCACAGCAAATAAACTTTCTTTCTTACCATTGTCTTATTTTTAATTTCTTATTAAGATAAAATAAAACAAAATCTTCAGAGAATAAGGTGAAGGCCAAATAACAGCTGGTAGAATGTCATGATTTTAGAAAAATACCATGATTCAGGGAAGCAGACCCACAAGAATAAAGACAAGTATGAGGAAGGAATCGTCAGCTAGGAGAAATACAAGGCCCACGTATTATCCCACTGCTCATGGAAAGATTAAAACAGAACAAGAAGGGATACCGAGGTCCACACCAAAGCTCATAGAATTTTCATCTGGTTTCCTTGCAACAGCCTGCCTAGGTGCCCAGTACATTACCTATTCTTCTAGTTCATTTTGTAGCTACACAGATTTATTTATTTGTGTGGTTAGCAGACAGCGTTGTAGAAGATTATGTGTTTGTAAAGCTCTCCAACTTTAGAAAACTTAAAAACAAGAGTTATAACAAACTTTAAAAAAGAATAGAGAGCCAAGCTCACAAGCAGCTTTAAAAAACCTACTTCACAAATGACTTTATGAAGGAGGAAAACAAGTTTGCTAAAGCTAGCATAGTGAGACAGCTTCAGGGAGATGGTTTCCTCTGGGGATTTTGTCAATGAAAAGAAGTTATATATTTGGTTTTTAAAGCCTTTCAGAAAAAAAAATAAGAGGAAAAAATGGCTGCTGGTGGAAAAATTACCAACTTCTAAAACAGGGGAGGCATCAGAGAAACTGAAATTTCAGATGAGGGAAAAACATCCCCCCGGGGACTATATGCATCTGGGTGCACCGGCAATGACATCCATACTTGGTCTATGTATGACCAAGAAACTCCAAACCAAGAAGTAAACTTCACATGGTTCTATGTTTAATATCCTGGGCAACTGGCACAAACAAAAGCAAATGAACATACCATCAAACCAAGGTTACCAAACCCTAAAAAAACAAGCCCCAAGAACAAGAGCTAGGTCAAACAAAAACAGCACAATTAGATTTGTAAACTCTCTAGGTATTGTAATTATTATAAGCAGAATACAAAATAAGTGTGCTTCAAATATGCTTTGGAAACAAAAAAAGAAAATAGCAACTTCGGTTTTTTAAAAAAAAGAAGAAGAAGAAGAAATGCCATAGTATGTGAACTAAATAGATTAAAATACAGGAAGAGAGCATGGATGGGGCGAAATGATTACAAAATGAGCTAAATTATTCAGTTCCCCCTGTTTATGCCCTTTGTAATGTCACTTCACAGACCTAGAGTCTGTTTTTCCAGTCTTAAAGTCAGAACTTAGCCCATGATTGACAAGCAATGCAGTGCAATAGAAGTGACAGCATGCTGAACCAACACCAAGAAGGTTCAAGGCCCAACTAATTTTATGAGCTCACAGTATTGTCTTCATTTTCTTTTGAAAGCAGAAAAAAAATGCATACGTAATAATGAGTCCAGCCTGGATTATATTCATCTTTTTGATATTACAGTGTTAAAGTATAAATTTTGATATTTTTGTGGGGTGAGATTCTGATGAACAAAGAGTACACAACTCACAAAATTAATGAGGAAATATGACGGTGTGCCACTTTGAGCCTAGGCTTCAGTGACCCCTGCTGTACCATAGCTCTTCTACCACCGAAACACGTACAGCCTCTCTCAGTGAGGGACAGAAAAACATGAAGCAGAACGAAGACATCCCCGATGAGACTGAAGACGCTGCAGGACAAAGTCAGCCAAGCCACACCAGTGAGACGGAGCGAGTCCAGTCCTCAGATCATGAGCCGCAACAAGTTCTTTTGTTTAGAGCCACTGAGTTTTAAGATGGATTGCTATGGAACATTAATAAACTGGTACAATTGATAAATGTAAAGAAAATTCCTACTATGAAACTAAGAGAGCTAAAGTAAAATTATGAAACTGGGAGCATGGATGCTAAAAGTTAAATACGTGGTTGGTGGTCTACCATAACTAGATTATATTTTAAGTAATGATTAATTTTGTGTACTGTAGGAAAGACACAGATTATACATTTCATAAGGGTAGTAAATCCCAAAGATCATACAAAATAAATCCATATATTTATATAGTAAAATACTAAAAACTAAAAATAGAGTACATTTAAAATAATTAGAAACAAAAGATTACTAAAAGCAGACAGTTAACAAAGTAAGCCACACATATATATCTATTCTCTTCCACTGATCCTAAGGCCTGTTTTTTTTTTTTTTTTTCTACTACCGTGCTGACTATATCACAGTAACTTTGTAGTATAATTTAAGATTTGGAATTGTGATGCATCCAAACTTGTCTTGTTGTCCAGAATATTGCTCTTACTATTCTAGGTCTCTTTGGTTCCAAATTGAATTTTAGAAGTGTTTTCTCTAGATCTGTCAGGTGTGCTAATGTTATTGTATCGGGGACTACATTAAATATGTGTAGCAGGTGTAGCCATTTTCACTATGCTGCTTCTTCCTATCCAACAGCAAGGAATGTCTTTCCATTTTCTGAGATCCTTTGCAATCTCCTTTTATAAGGTACTGTAATTTTCACTATACAAATCTCTTACATCCTTGGTTATATTGATTATTATTTCATTTTTAAATGTCATTTTGAAAGATTTCCCCAATTTCTAATGCTATTTCCCTAATTTATCTCTCCATGAGTTCATTGCTTGTGTGTAGGAATGATGTCAATTATTAAGGGTTGAGTTTCAGGGTTTTTGTTCTGGGGAAAAAAGTATATATTTAGAATTAGACTACTGAACTCAGTTTACATACTCCAACTTTGTTGGAAACATCCAATGAATCATGATCAGGAGCCAGGTGAACATATGCCTTCTTCTCTCCATCAGGCCTGATTAGGGCATTGGCCTTGGCAACATCGATGTCTTTACAGCTTGTTTGATTTGGCGCTTATTGGCTTTGATATCCACAACGAACATGAGTGAGTGGTTGTTCTTGATCTTTTTCATGACTGACTTTGTGGTCAGGGGGTACTTGATGATGGCATAGTAACCAAGCTTGTTTCTCCTGGGGATGCTCTTCTGAGGGGTTGCCTCCAGAGCCACAGTGCCTTGGGATGGTGGAAGGTGTGTGATGTTTGTATCTTCCTTTTGTGGATGTGGATACCTTTCAGCATGGCTTTCCTGGACTTCAGAGCTTTTGCTTTGGCTTCAGCTTTGGGAGTGGCAGGGACTTTCTTCTTCGCCTTCTGCACCATCTTGATAAAAAGGCTTGAGTTTGAGTTTTGTATCCCACTACAGTATTGAATTTGAATATTAAACCTTCAAAATTTTGGTGGAGTTCTGTGCTCTTCTATGTAGATTATCATGTCATTTGCAAATAATGATAATTTAACTTCTTCCTTTCATATCTTTATTCCTTTTATTTTTTGTGTCTTGTCTAATTGCTCTGGCTAATGCTTCCAAAACTACATTGAATAGGAGTAGTTATAATGAACATGTTTGCCTTTATCTTAATTTTAGAGTGAAAGCTTTCAGTTTTTGTCCATTTAATTTGATATTGGAAGTTGGTTTGTCACTGATATCTTTAATCACATCGAAGTAGAGATTCTCTGTTCTAATTTTTTGTAGGGTTTTTATCATAAATGGGTGTTGGACTTTTTCCAGTGCTTTATCTGCATTTATTAAGATGAAATGTCATTTGTGTATTTTGTTTTGTTAACACAGTAATTTGAATTTACACATTTGTATATGTTGAATGATCTCTGCCTCCCTGCAATGAATCTGACTTGCTCATGATATATAATCTTCTGGATGAGTTACTGCATTCTTCTTGCAAGTATCTTATCAAGAGGTTTTGTATCTATGTTTGTTTTGGAGTGGAATACTCTGTAGACATCTACCAAGTCCATTTGTTCACAAGTTTGGTTTAATTCTAATATTTCTTTGTTGGATCTTTGTCTAGTTGATCTATTTCTGAGAGCAGGGTATTAAGGTCCCGCACTACAATTGTGTTAGTGATTATTTGGTTTTTCATGTCTGTTAATATTTACTTTATATAGTTGCATGACCTTGTGTTTGATGCATACATATTTATGATCATTATGTCTTCTTCTTCTAGTTTCCTTTAAAAATATGTAGTGACTTTCTATGTCTCTTTTGATTAGTTTTGGCTTACATTACTATTCCATAACTTTTATATTCTAGAAGGACTCTGCTGCTTTATTTAACTGCTTTTTCTGATGATTATAGAATTCTCTAAATCAAACGATACTTTTTTTTTTTTTAAGCCTGGACTTTGGGCATAGTTACTTGCACACTGTCAACTTTCACTGTCATTCAATAAATGATTATCTTATATCCAGAAGAAAGTAAGTGGGGAATGGAATCTAGCATCCAGCTTCATAATCCTGAATACTCCAGTCAACTGATTACAGGTACTTTTATTGGCTCCACTATGTAGAGCTACTTCAACAGGGGCTCCCAGATCTATAACTTCATTTCATCAAGCACTTCATCCCAATAACTGTCAACTTCACCACTTTGACTTGTCATTTGGATATCACAGAGCTACTGCTCATGACAGACTTTTTGAACGGACAACTAAAAGATTATTCAATGTTTTTCTTGATTTCTTATCCTGCTGATAATCAACAGAAATGTAAACTCTTGCATTGCTGTGTCCTGGAGAGCACACTTTCGACATCTCTTAAGGTAAGCAGTGCTGGTATTATGTGATTACCCACCCTCTACCCCGTCCAAGTCAAAAGGAGATGTTTTGCTTCTTTTAACACAATTGAAGATGCAACACAACTCCAATGTATACTTGAGAAATTTAACTATGCGATTCTTTTTTTCTTTTGAATGAACTGAGGATTGTACTCAGCCCATTGCACTTGCCAGGCCCTTGCTTATTCCACTGAGCCATCTCCCTGGCCCCTATGTGATTCTTTTACACACTTTCTTTATGATTTTCACACTCACTGCGTGAAAAATTAATATTAAAAGTAGTGTAATGTAAAATCCAATACAGACAATAAATCTATGGATGGAGACCTAATTCTAAAACCTGCACATGAAGCTTTGGCAAATGTTTAATTTTTCTGAAACACTGTGCTCTCAACAAAATAAATAAATGATGATACAAAAACTTTCAAGAATTTTTGAGTAAATAGTATAACATTTTCTAATATGAACCCATACTGAAATGTATAAAAATGAAGTATACATTGTGAGCCCATAATATTAAGCTGAGCTGTAAATGGATATGGTCGACAATTTCTTTGAATAACTCCCTATGGTTGCAGAATGCTGGACTGTGTTGGATTGTGGTGTCGAGTTCAAGCACCTAAGGTAGTTGAATGTCAATGGAGTGCCCACTTTTGACAGGTGTAGACAAAGGAAGT